>CP139504.1:109906107-110004195 GCA_021014915.2 Artemisia tridentata subsp. tridentata
TTTCGGTTATTCCTTTGTACTCATTCCTATGAATTGTCGCTTTGGTGGTTGCGTAAGATATTTATAATCGCATGTAACTTTATTTCGGTTATTCCTTTGTACTCATTCCTATGAATTGTCGCTTTGGTGGTTGCGTAAGATATTTATAATTAGTGGGTTAACACTTATCACTTAGCACTTTAGCAGATAATAGCTACTTGTTACAAATATAAAATGACTTTCATATCTTCTTTTATGTTCATGATTAAATTTTAGGGCAAATGCTAAAAAAATACATCGAAGTTATCATTTTTTACCATTATATGGTGCCACTTTTTTTTGTGATAAATGTATGACTAAAGTATTAAATTCGGTCATTGTGTGCATCGAACTTGATACTTTTTGTTATTGTATCTATCTCGTTAGTTAAACGTCACATCGTTAGTCCTTTATACTAACGGCCGTTAGTAAATACTCCCTCCGTCCCATATTAAGTGTCCACTTTTCAAATGCACAAAGTTTTAGGAAATTCCACTAACTACACTCTCCACCAATCAAATATCACTATTACCCACTAAAATCTCTTCTCATTGGTTGAAAATATTCCCTGGACACTTAATTTGGGACATCCCAAGATTCCATTATGGACACTTAATATGGGACGGATGTAGTAACTTACAATTCCGTTTTCTTACGTTTTTTATACATTTTCAGACGTTTTCGTCCGTGTTTTTACGTTTTCGTCTGTTTTTGCACGTTTTCGTCCGTTTCCATCATTTTTTTTGCGTTTTCGTAGTTTTTTTTACGTTTTCGTCTGTTTTTACGTTTTAGTCTGTTTTTACACGTTTTCGTCCGTTTTTACAAGTTTTCGTCCGTTTCCATCAATTTTTTTACGTTTTTACACGTTTTCGTCCGTTTCCATCAATGGTTTTTTACGTTTTCATCTGTTTTTTTACATTTTCATTTGTTTTGACACGTTTTCTTCTTTTTTTATACGTTTTCGTCCGTTTTCTTACGTTTTCGTCTCTTTTGACACGTTTTCGTCTGTTTTTTACGTTTCGTCTGTTTTTTGCGTTTTCACACGTTTTTATACGTTTTCGTCCGTTTTTACACGTTTTCGATCGTTCTTATATGTTTTCGCCCATTTTTTACGTTTTTGTCCGTTTTCATCCGTTATTTGCATTTTCACACGTTTTTACACGTTTTCGTCCGTTTTCTTACATTTTTGTATGTTTTTTACGTTTTCATCCTTTTTTTGTGAGTTTTCATACGGTTTTATACGTTTTCGTCCGTTTTTTTCACGTTTTCAATCGTTTTTATACGGTTTCGTCCGTTTTTGTCCATTTTTACATGTTTTAGGGTTTAGGGTTTAGGGTTTGGGTAACGGACAAAAACGTGTAAAAGCAAATGAAAACGGACTAAAACATATAAAAACTCTAAACCCTAAACCCTAATCCCTAAACCCTAAACCCTAAAACATATAAAAATCCTAAACCGTGTAAAAATGGACAAAAATGGGCGAAAACGTATAAAAACGATTGAAAACGTGTAAAAACGGACGAAAACGTACAAAAATGGGCGAAAACAGACGAAAACGTGTAAAAATGTGTGAAAACGCAAAAAAATGAATGAAAACAGACGAAAACGTAAAAAATGGGCGAAAACGTGTAAAAACGATCGAAAACGTGTAAAAACGGACAAAAACAGACGAAAACGTGTAAAAACGGACGAAAACGCAAAAAAATTGATGGAAACGGACGAAAACGTGTAAAAACAGACGAAAACCTCAAAACAGATGAAAACGTAAAAAAACTGACGAAAACGCAAAAAAATTGATGGAAACGGACGAAAACGTGCAAAAACAGACGAAAACGTAAAAACACGGACGAAAACGTCTGAAAATGTATAAAAACGTAAGAAAACGGAATTGTAAGTTATTTACTAACGGCCGTTAGTATAAAGGACTAACGATGTGACGTTTAACTAACGGGATACATACAATAACAAAAAGTATCAAGTTCGATGCATACAATGACCTGAATTCAATACTTTAGTCATACATTTATCACAAAAAAAGGTGGCACCATACAATGGCAAAAAATGACAACTTCGATGTATTTTTTTAGCATTTGCCCTAAATTTTATATACAATCAAAGTATAACAACCATTAAATACATAATGTATAATGTTTTAAAAGTATACTTGAGTAATTATGAAATTTCTAAATGCTAGATATGAAATTGCCCCTTAGAAATTTAGATTTAATTGTGTCAAAAGTATTAACAGGTATTGAGACTTTTGAATTGTGTGTCTTATCATTCCCACAAACTACAAATATATACGCAATACATACTAGGGATTCCTGTGTTGGGCCGAGCCCTACAAAAGATATAAACTGGGCTTGGGCTAATACATAATATAGACTATACAGAACTACACTAATACGCCCCCGCAGTTGGAGCGGGAGGAGATTGGATGCTCAAACTGGAGCGAAACTCGGCAAATAAAGGAGACGGAAGTCCTTTGGTAAAGATGTCGGCATACTGGTATCTGGAAGGCACATGGAGAACACGAACATGTCCGGTAGCAACAAAGTCACGAACAAAGTGAATGTCAATCTCGATGTGTTTCGTGCGTTGATGTTGAACCGGGTTAGTAGACAAGTACACAGCACTGACGTTATCACAATAAACAAGTGTAGCGGTGCGTAAAGGTTTAAGAAGCTCTCGAAGAAGGTTCCGGACCCATGCAGTCTCAGCGACAACATTTGCAACACCACGGTATTCTGCTTCAGCACTTGATCGCGAAATAACATGTTGCCGCTTAGATGACCAAGAAATAAGATTGTCACCGAGAAAAACACAATAACCCGAGGTGGAACGTCGGGTGGTGGGGCAACCAGCCCAATCCGCGTCAGAGTAGGCTGTGAGCTGAGAGGTTGGAGATGTATAAAGCTGGAGGCCATGATCAAGAGTACCACGAACATAGCGCAGAATGCGCTTAAGGGCCGCAAAGTGAGGTTCCCGAGGGTCGTGCATAAATAGACATATCTGTTGCACAGCATATGAGAGATCCGGTCGTGTAAATGTAAGATACTGAAGACCCCCAGCAAGACTGCGATATAAGGTCGGATCATCTACTGGGTCACCATCTGGTCCAAGCTTAGATTCGGTGGTAACAGGAGTCTTGCATGGGTTGCAGTTGAGCATGTGGGCCCGCTCAAGTACTTCAGTGGCATACTTGGTCTGATTAAGAAACAAACCTGAAGGCGTACGCTGAGCAGAGATGCCAAGAAAATAGTTGAGCGGGCCAAGGTCAGTCATGGTGAACTCACTGTGAAGGGATGAAATAATATGTTGTAGGAGAGACGAGGATGATGCTGTCAAGATGATGTCATCAACATACAGAAGTAGATATGCTATTTCGGTACCCTGCTGAAAGACAAAAAGGGAAGCATCACTCTTGCTGTGGTGGAATCCAACACGGGTGGCGTAACTAGAAAATCGCTGAAACCATGCCCGAGGTGCCTGTTTAAGACCATATAGAGATTTCTATAGAAGACAAACATAGTCAGGGTGAGCAGGATCAACAAAACCAGGGGGTTGATGCATGTAGACCGTCTCTGATAAGTGACCGTGAAGAAATGCGTTCTTCACATCTAACTGGTGTATAGGCCATGCACGAGAGACCGCAATGCTGAGAACTGTACGAATGGTAGCCGGTTTAACAACCGGACTAAATGTCTCATCACAATCTACCCCTTCTTGTTGACTGCGACCATTTGCAACAAGTCTTGCCTTGTACCTGCTAAGGGAACCATCTGCATGAAACTTGAGTTTATATAACCACATAGATCGAACCACATTTACATTTTGAGGACGGGGAACAAGGACCCACGTTCCATTAGTAATAAGAGCATTATATTCGTCTAGCATAGCATGTTGCCAATTTGGGTCACGGAGAGCATGTAAGTGAGAACGAGGTATGGAGGAGGGTGTGGTGATATGAAGTGAGAACTTGGGATTTTTCTTAAACAATACCTACCTTCGACCTAGTGACCATGGGATGAGACTCCGTTGGTGCGGGTTGTTGTGTCGTGGCTGTTGATGGTGGGTGTTGGGCTGATATGGGTTCGTGAATATGGTGGGTAGGTGAGGATGGTGTTGGGTCGGTTTGGGCTGCTGAGTTTGTGTGGGCTGGAGATTGGTCCAAATTTTGGAGAGTATTGTTTGGAGTAGGACTGTTGGGGGTTGTGGTGGCTGGTTCAACGGTTTGTTGTAAGGTTGGCATGATTATTGGGTTATGGGAAGGTGTGGTGAGTAGGCGAATAGCAATGGGTGATGGTTGTTCAAGCATGTCAAGAAATTGATATGAATCGGATTGTTGAGTTATTGGTGAGTGGTAGGGAAAAACATTTTCATCAAAGTTTACGTGGCGAGAGATGATAACCTTGTTAGTGTTTAGGTCGAGGCATCTATACCCTCGGTGATGTGAGGGGTAGCCTAAGAAGATGGAAGGGGTGGAGCGAGGTTCAAGTTTATGAGTAGTGTGGAGGTGCGGGTAACATAGGCAACCAAATATACGGAGGTGATGGTAAGAAGGTGGTTTGTTGAATAGTTTAGTGAAGGGGATCTCATTATTGATGGCAGAAGAGGGCAAAATGTTAAGTAAGTGGGCAGCCACGTGAAGTGCTTCAACCCAAAATTGTGGTGGAAGTTTAGCTTGAAAGAGAAGTGTTATAATTAAATTGTTGATGGTTCGTATCATTCTTTCTGATTTTCCGTTTTGTTGTGAGGTTTTAGGGCAAGAGAATCGAAACAGGATGCCATGTTCATTAAAGAGTGAGTGAAATTGGTGATTGTCGAATTCTCCTCCATGGTCACATTGGAAGGATTTGATTTCGGTTTTAAATTGTGTTTGTACATACATGCGAAATTGAAGAAATTTATCAAACACATCGCTTTTGTTGTGCAAGGGATAAACCTATAAGAAATGAGAGAAGTGATCTAAGAAAAGCACATAATATTTAAAACCACTTTCACTCGGGATCGGGGAAGTCCAAAGATCCGAGTGCACAATATCAAACATGTTTTCAACACGAGAATTAGAAATGGAAAAAGGCAACCTAGTATGCTTGCCCAGTTGACAAGCATTGCACAAAGAAGTAGTATTTGTTTTATTACAATCAATCATTTTATTGGAAACTAAAAAACGTAACACTTCATTACTCGGGTGACCGAGTCTTTGATGCCACGTAGATTGATTGGTTGACACAAGTGCGGTGGGCGATTTGGTAGGAGGCAAGACCGGGTATAAGTCTCCGTTGCTATTACATCGGAGGAGCAGGTGGCGGGTCCAAAGGTCCTTCACAGAAAAACCAAATGGGTCAAATTCAATAGAACAGTTATTATCACGTGTAAATTGGCGAACGGATATAAGGTTTTTAATTATGTTTGGTGTAACAAGAACGTTATGAAGATGAAGGGGTCTATTCAAGGTAGGCAACATGCTATGGCCGGAGTTAATGACGGGAATAGAATTACCGTTACCAACTAATATATACGATATAGTGCTATTATTAGAAATGGATGTGAGTTTACCTGCATCCGAAGCAAGATGCGATGTGGCACCGGTATCCATGTACCACTCGTGGTCACCGTAATCCTGAAGACTCATAGCATTGAAGGCTTGAGGAAGGGCAGTCGGTTGATCAACATAGGGACCGTACACAATCTGAGGACCCCAAGTACCATGTAGCGGGCCAGTGTTATACACCGTTGGGCCTGAAGGTCCAAAAGCAGCAGGCGTATTAACTAGGTTGGGCCCAGTACGGCCTTGAGTTTGTCCAGGTGTTGGGCCTAGGATTCCTTTCGACCCACTGTTGTTGTTGTTTGGCCAGGGTCTGGTAGGAACAAAAGTAACACGGTGACCAGAACCTTGCAAGGCGCGACCAGTGGTGTTGTTCCATTGAGTAACAGACCCGCGTGTGTTGTTCCCATTCCGTGTACCAGTGGGGTTGGAGTGGACGTACCTACATCGTTCGCCATAGGTACATGCACCGCGCTAAAAATTGCGGCATGGTTCTTTACCAGGGTTGTTGTTTCTGTTGGTGTCACGAGCAGCAAGGAGAACCGATGAGGATGATGTGATGTCACGAGAGGCAGCATGACGACTGGTCTTACGTGCAAGACGACTTTCTTCTAGTAGGAGCATAGATTGGGTCTGAGCAAAGGTGGGAGCAGGATCGCGATGACGGATGATACCCGCGACTTGCTCGTACTTGTCTCCAAGGCCATTGATGGCATATGTAACCAGGTTCTTCTCATCCACAGGTGCTTCGATGTTAGCTAGAAGGTCAGCCAGGCGGTTTATTTTGTGGAAGTACTCGGTTATCGAGAGGCTTCCAAGTTCGATGTTGCGAAGATCATTGTCTAGTTGCATAGCCCTTGCACTCTTGTTATCATGAAAAATGTCTTTCAACATCTTCCACACATCATTAGCAGTCGTGTTCTTCTTCAGGACCCTTTGGAGGAGCGGCTTACTGATCGTTCCAAAGATCCAAAGCTTCACTAGTGAGTCGAGTTTTCCCCATTCCTCATCGGTTTGGTTCGTACTCGACGGTTTACTTTCGAGAAAGTTAATGACTCCAAAGCTTTTGCAATGTAACGTGAACAACTCACTCCAGGAGTCATAGTTCAGTTCATTCAGATCGAGCACAAGAGGGATGTATGTCTTGATGTTTGTGATGCCATAAGGTTTTTCGTTGGATTTGGGTGCAGTGTTATCATCTCCTGCCATGGTTATTATTGATGGGGTGTTGGGAGGAAGGAGAAGGAGGAGCGTATGAGATTAAAGGGAGAGATTTTAGGGATTTTAGGCATGAGATGGGAGAGATTATAGGGATTTCTCTGATACCATATTAACAGGTATTGAGACTTTTGAATTGTGTGTCTTATCATTCCCACAAACTACAAATATATACACAATACATACTAGGGATTCCTGTGTTGGGCCGAGCCCTACAAAAGATATAAACTGGGCTTGGGCTAATACATAATATAGACTATACAGAACTACACTAATAAAAAGTTAAGACCAATAGTTTACATTATAGTGGTGCATGTTTTTCACACGAGAATCTTAATTCGGATTTATGTTATAAAGTCGTAAAATTCCCTTTGCATAACACATGATTGAACTAGAACAGGTATCAATTAAAGCAAAAATAAAAGTTGATGTACTTTGACAATGAGTTTTTGGACTTTGGAATTTGGATGTACGTTTTCAAAATGAGTAAATCATTCATCGAATGATGATTAGATATTGTTATGTATTTGAAGTTAAAGATAACAAGTTACTATCATTTCTATTTTAAACTATGATTTTTGATCTTTTGGGCAACTAATTTAAGGGTTTTAAATCAAGTAAGATTTTTTTTTTTTAGGGATAATTACCAAAATAGACCAAACACCAAATGGTCTATCATATACTTCGGTTGCTTAAAAAATGTCTCCAGTTGCTCAAAAAAATGGCGATTGTTGCCCAAAAAATACACTGAAAATCCTTCAGTTGCCCAAAAAATTGCCGGTTGCCCTGGGCAACAAAATTATTTTCGGATTTCAGGGTAGATAGGGAACCGCCCATTTGTGTTTGTTCTAGAATTATCCCTTTTTTTAAGGTTGAGATAATCACTTTATAATTGTTTACAATTAACAAGAATTGAATATAAAACTCTCGGATATGAATGATAACAGTTAAAACTTAAAAGACATTTACTACTACATCATCCTTACGTGGCTACTATTATTTTCTTCTTCTTCTGTAAAACGAAAACTCAAAAACGATTAAAATACAAACCACGCATGCTAAATGAGTTTAAACTTGCAACTATTTAATTGAAAAAAGTTCACATTATCACATATATCGCTAGGCAACGTGAACAACGCTCGGTCTTGTTTCTGAGTCGAGTGTAAAAAGGATATATAAAGTACGTGCCAAACTAGTATAATTATTTTTAATTGGCTTATTGTTCGTGTATGTGTCCGGACGACTCATTCCGGACGACATACGCCGGATGAGGCTCATTCACACCGATCGGTCCGGACCGTACACATACATATAATAATAATAAAAGTACCTCGGGAAAGACCAAGATGTCTTATCACCTAGGTAACAAGCGCAGACCGTTGGTTGTTGGCATAAGCCGAACATGCGCCACCGTCCCGGATTCCACGGGATATGGTCTCCAGTACATGTACAGTGGCCTATAAGCCTAGTCTAGGCATAGACCGGCACCTCGCTTCCCCATGGTGTCAGGTACAGTGAAGGCACAGTAATTATGGTTCTATAAATACCACGACTCATTCAATGCACAGGCATTGAATCCTTCTCTCTCATTTATTACTTACACTAGCTTTTACTACCCTCATTACTACTCATATTTATTACTCACTAATCATCCCTCCGGACGAACACTTATCCTCACACCGGAGCTTGGTCTTGGGATAAAACCCAAGGCGAGGCTAATGTGTGTTACCTTTGTTTCAGGTTCACATAGTTCGAGATTCGGGCCAAAAGGACCAGGGGCAAGATTTTACCTCAACAAACTGGCGCCATCCGTGGGACCCAGATTCAATCTACCAAAAGCTTAGAATGACTGGTCCCAACCCAAGCACACCTGTCAGACACTCAGGAGAGGCCGAAGGGTCTGGAGAGGGAGGTTCTAATCCCTCGAACACTCGAGCCATCATAGAGGGTCACATATTGGCTCTCAAGGAGTTGTTGAAGCAACAAGGCAACCGTGATCTGATAAAACCTATGTTGTTAAACTTTGAAGACGAAGTAACAGATACAAAAGAAGAGGAGGTCGAAAGAAGGCAAAATGATAAGGGGAAGACAGTGGTGGAAGATGACTTGAGCTCCGTTCAAAGAGGTGATAAAGTGTCCGTTCACAAGAAGAATCATAGAGTTCTCAGCACCTAAGCATAAAATGCCGTCGAACCTCAAACTGTATGATGGGACGACCGACCCAGATGACCATATCAACCGTTTCACGGGAGCGGGGAATCTTGAGGAATGGCCAATGCCCGTGTGGTGCCGTATGTTCCAACAAACTTTGGACGGGAAGGCCAGAGGGTTGTTCGATAAGTTGTCAACCGGAAGTATCGACGGCTAGGACGAACTTCAGAGGAAATTCCTTAACAGATTTAGCATACTGAGGGCATGTGTTAAAGACCTCACGGAGATCAACAAAATTCACAGGAGGGCCAACAAGAGCCTCCCAGACTTCAAAGAACGGTGGGTAAGTGAGGCGAACTACTTCCTAAACGTCCCGGAAATAATGCGGATCTCCTCTTTCATGAATGGTCATCACTACCCGGAGTTGGCAAAGAAGTTCTCGGACAGCATCCCTAAGACGGTTGATGAAATGTTACAAAGATTCGATGACTTCATTCGTTCAGAAGAAGCTTTCTGGAGCACCGAATTGCCGAAGGGAGAATACGCCCGGAAGGATGTAGGAGGATCGCAACCTGTGAAGCATGACCGGTATCACAAAAACTTTGACGACAGAAGACGGTTGGGGCAGAAATTTCCATACCGCCCAAGGGACCATCACTCCCCATATGTAGCTCCAAGGTATGAACCACACCAGAACATTAAGTATGGGTTCAGGGATGATAAAAACAGGCCAACGCTGGAATCACTAAGGAGCATGCCGAAGGAAATATTGGCAACTGAGCATCACCTCCGGCTACCCCAACCTCCTCCGCTGCCCGGCACGCCACGAAAGGAAAACTTGGATCGATACTGTGACTATCACGGTGAAAAAGGGCATTACACCAATGATTGTTATCAGTTAAAGAAGCAATTGGAACTAGCTTTTAAGTCCGGCAAGTTAAACCACCTGGTCAAGGATGTGCGACAAAGGGGAAAGGTTCAACACAGAAAAGATGGCCCACAAAAAGGAAAGATAATCAACATGGTCAATTACCGAGGGGAGGATCAAAAAAGAAAGACGATGACCACCAGTGAAAGCTAGATGAATGTGCCCATAACATTAAGTATGGGTTCCGGGATGATAAAAACAGGCCAACGCTGGAATCACTAAGGAGCATGCCGAAGGAAATATTGGCAACTGAGCATCACCTCCGGCTACCCCAACCTCCTCCGCTGCCCGGCACGCCACGGAAGGAAAACTTGGATCGATACTGTGACTATCACGGTGAAAAAGGGCATTACACCAACGATTGTTATCAGTTAAAGAAGCAATTGGAACTAGCTTTGAAGTCCGGCAAGTTAAACCACCTGGTCAAGGATGTGCGACAAAGGGGAAAGGTTCAACACAGAAAAGATGGCCCACAAAAAGGAAAGATAATCAACATGGTCAATTACCGAGGGGAGGATCAAAAAAGAAAGACGATGACCACCAGTGAAAGCTAGATGAATGTGCCCATAATCTCCGAGGAGGCCATAGTGGTGGAGGCAGAAGTCGCTGGATATCTAGTGAAAAGGATCCATGTGGACGAAGGCGCCTCAGTCAAAATCATGTACAAGCATTGCTTTGACAACTTGCACCCATCTATCAGGGCCAAAATGGTGGAGACAGCAACAACTTTGGCAGGTTTCTCAGGGGAACAGGTAAAGCCGTTAGGAAAAATAGAGCTTGACGTGTGCTTTGGGAATGATGGCTTGTGCAGCCGAACAACCATGAAATTCATTGTGGTATCCGCATCGTCTCCCTACAACATAATACTCAGACGGACAGGATTGAAGAAGCTGCGGGCAATCCCTTCAACCATTCATTCAATGATGAAGTTCCCCACTCCCAGGGGAATAGCTACGTTGGTCACACAAACATCTTCGGTGTATGAATGCAGAAGGTTAGACAAGAGAAGAATGGTAGAGGACGAAGAGAAAAAGGAGGAGCAGAAAGAAGTTGGCTTGACTGAGGAGGTCCTTGTAAATCCAGCTCACCCGAGTTAACTCGTAACTATAGGGCGGAATTTATCTCCGGCCGGCTCAAAAAGTTTAAAGGCCCTCCTCAAGAGGAGTTTGGATGTCTTCGCATGGGAGACAGCCGATATGACAGGTGTTCCTCGACGGATCATAGAACACACATTAAATGCCAATCCGTTGGTCAACCCCGTCAGTCAAAAAAGAAGAACTCTTTCAATAGAGAAAAGTCAAGTAGCGACGAAGGAAGTGGCCGAATGGTTAAAGGCAGGCATAGTGAGGCCGGTCAAATACCCAACTTGGATATCAAATCTGGTGTTAGTGAAAAAGGGGGACGAAAGCTGGAGGATGTGTATCGATTTCAAAAACATTAACTCTGCGTGCCCGAAGGATTACTACCCTCTCCCAGAGATTGACTTGAAGATCGAGTTGGTAGTAGGCTCCAAATATAAGTGCTTCTTGGACGCTTACAAGGGGTATCACCAAGTGCAAATGGCTGAAGAAGACGAAGAAAAAATAGCTTTCTACACAGACCAAGGAACCTACTGCTACACCAAGATGTCGTTCGGTCTAAAGAATGCGGGGGCCACATACCAACGATTGGTAGATTCAGCCTTCCAATCTCAAATCGGTCGGAACCTGGAAGCTTACGTCGACGACATGGTAATCAAAAGTTCGATAGAAAAAGCGTTGTTGGCCGATGTAGAAGAAACTTTTGACAATCTCAGAAGAATAAACATGAAGCTCAACCCCAAGAAGTGCTCATTCGGGGTCGAGGAAGGAAAGTTCTTGGGATATATGGTAACTTCTGAGGGTATACGGGCGAACCCAGCGAAAACAAAGGCTATCACAGACATGCAGTCTCCCCGGACATGGAGGGAAATGCAAAGCTTATCAGGAAAACTAGCCGCCCTAAATCGATTCCTGGCCAGGTCGGCCGAGAGGTCCCTTCCTTTCTTCGAAAATTTGAAGAACATCACAAAGGCTAACAAGGATGAGTATCGATGGACGGAGGAGGCAGAGAGGGCTTTCCAAGAGCTCAAGAAAGTTATCATCAACCTCCCTTCCATAGCTTCCCCCATGCCGAAGGAAACGCTATGTGTTTATTTGGCTACTACAAAGGAGGCAGTTAGTGTTGTCCTACTGGTCGAATGGAAGGGAAAGCAATTCCCAGTGCACTACGTTAGCAGGACTCTACATGAGGCAGAGTGTAATTATGCTCCGTTGGAAAAGCTGGCTTTATCATTTGTAATACCTGAAATTCAGATAACGCTTAAAATTACCAATTTACTCCTGATAACATAAAACCTTATTAAACAACTTATAAAATTCTGAAATAATTCCAAAACATCTGAAATCAAATTATATCTGAAACAAATAAACTTCTGAGACAATGTTACATCATTTTAGATGTTCAAAAATAATCATACACATTTATTTAGAAATTCCGAAAATTATATGTTAAATAAATATAAGTATTTAATTCTTTTAATTAAATAAAATGTACAAATAAATTAAGGAAAGATTAAAGAAAATCAACCCAATATATTTCTTGATTCTAAATCCCGAAAATACATATTTTTGCTCCCCTAAAGTCGGTTTTCATAAGATAAAAACATATCTTTTATTTCCTCCTCAAAAACCTAAATCGCAAAGTAGAACCAAAACCCTAAGCGATCAAGAATAAATCGACCAAGGTATCCACAAGATTTCTGGACGTGTACAAGGATTTTTTTGGTGTTCTTGGAGGTGCAAGGAAGCTAGGAAAATTAAGGGTTGCTGCGTTTTGTCATTGGTTCGTTCATGTTCTTGATTTCTTGTCGAATTGCTCTAAAACAAGGTAATAATCCATGCGACTTAACCAAACATTTTAAAATTAATATGGCATTTTCCAGTGATCTTTAGATGTTATATGACTCATATAAAATATGTAAATCGATCCATGCATGCTAATCTAAGCGTATGAAAATATAATGGTCATAAAACACGTAAATCACAAAAATATATAATCCGAATTTTTGGACATGATAGCTATTTTATTTAGACCTCATATGATGTAATAGACCTGGGAAAAATGATATATTGAATTATAGTAGCCTAAATCATGTCGTTGTAATTTTAATGTCTAAAACATACGTAAATATGCAATATATGTTAAACGATTTTTCTGGGCATGTTCTTTATTTTTCGTGGGTTCCTTATAAGTCATATGATCTGGGAAAAATATGAGTTTGATTTTTAGAGGCCTATATTTAACGTGGTTAATTATTGATAAAACCGGATTTTAGAAAAATAAAGAAATAAAATAAAATGAAAATCGTGGGTACTAGGGTTTGGTCTCTTGTACATGAATCTGATATTTAATGATGTTTTAAGGATGAATTAATGATGGTTCAACCGTTCAATGATTGGTGAATAGTAGGGTTTCTAATTGTTTGTGAAAAGTCTAACCGATCTAAATTAAAAAGTGTAAGGACCTGTTTTGCCAACTTTGAAACTTCTGGGATATTTTTGTAAGATCATATACATCTGTAAGAATGTGGGAAAAATATAACTTTGGGGTCCTAAGTGTAAATATTGCAATATAATGAATTAAAGGGATATTAGGGTTTCGATTTGAAATAAATTAAAAGTGAGGGACCAAAAGTGTAAATCTGAAATTCTGAAGTTGTTTTGAGTTAATACTGATATAAAAAGGTTTTTGTGTAATTTTTAGGATTTTTGGGCTAATTATGTAATTGTTATGAATTATGACTTAATATGTATATGTTTTGTAAACTTAAAGGGCTAAATATGTAAATTCTAAATTCTGAGGGGTCTAATATGTAAAGTACTAAATTCTGATGGTATATTCTATAAATTTTAAATATAATATGCTTGGTTGGTAAATATGGATATTGTAGGGTTTAAATTGTAAAATATGTAATTATAAGGTTGGTTTTGTAAATTATGTAACTAAAGGGGTGTAATCTGTAAATTGTGAAACTTAAGGGAATAAAAGGTAATTCTGAATAAAGTGAGCATATAATTCTGTAACTTGAAGTATTTTCACTAATGACCTTGGAAATTAATGAAGTTACATTTAAAACCCTAAACTTTGTAAAATTGTCATTTAAAACCCTAAAACTTCTGTAACTTGATAAAATGTACTGTATTCCATAATAATCTCTGAATAAAGGTTCAACCTAATCTGAAATGACAATATATGGTAATTCTGGAAAACCTGCTAATTATGAAAACTTACTAAATCTGGAAAGTTACTAAAAATAGAAAGTACATAAAATGAAGAGATAAACTAAAAGGAATAATCTGAATAAGGAACTTTAGTAATTCTGTCTTCCTCTTCCTTAGGTGTGAAGAAGGAGAAGTCTTGAGCATTGTTTCTGTGTTTGTTTATTTTCTGCTGTGCTAATAAGGTACAAATATTCTGCCCTATTTCAGTAAGGGTGTTTCTTTCCCTTTTCTCTCAGTATTTCATTTTCCTTATTAGGATTCCCGATACCATTGCTATGTTCCCTTCTGTTGTGAATCTTTGTTGTGATCTGTTTGTCTTGAACCTTTTGTTTGAACCTCTGCTATGATTCTTGTATTCTGAACCTTTTTCCTGAACTCTGATTGATCTCTTGTTCTGAACCCTGAATTTGTGAATCTTGATTGAATCTGATCTGTGAACCTTGTTCTGAACCTTAACCTGATATATCTGTTGTAAACTTTGATTTGATTTTTGGTATAAACCTTAACCTGTTAAATCCTTATCTGAACCTAATTGATTTTGAACCTTTATTAAAAGCTATTTTAAAAAGAAGCTATACCACTTGAAATGGAAGTTACTAAAAGTTTTGGAAGACCATTTTATGAAAACTATTTTGAAAGATCATTTCAATGAAAACCATTATTAAAGGACTGATTTAAATGAACTCTTGACAGGAACTTCTGAAATGAATTATTGCTATCAACTTGTAATTATTAACCTTTGATATACTCTTTTGGACTATTGGAAATTGAAGGATCGAAACATGTTGATTATTGTGGGTTTCAGGTGGTCTTGGATTGTGGAAGATCAAGTGCATGGTAAGAGTTTTAGTGAGAAGAACTAGAGAGAGAGAGGGAACCTTGTTGAGAGAAAAACCTGAAAGTTAGATTACTATGTGAAAGGTTACAAGAGTTCCAACCCTTCCCAAGTGTGGGAAGGGGTATTTATACTTCCTAATAATAGTGCCCCTAGTGGGCTGTGAAGTGAGCTGACAATGGGGAAAGCCCCGACCCACTCCACAAATACAGATACTACTAATCTAATAAAACTAATAATACTAATAATACTAAGCTTATATAAATAAGCCTACGAGCTATATGATATGCTAAATAGATACTCGGGGTGACCGAACCTTCATATGAATATTTATATTCCTAACAATCTCCCCCTAAGGGAGGTCACCCCGGAAATAATAATTTGAATTCTAGCATTCTTTCTTCTGAACTTGTCTTCATAGCTCGTAGTCTTTGATTCTTCAATGTCTTTAGTCTTTGTGCCTTCAGCAGTAATGATTTGATGACTGATTGATTGTCTTGGATGATCTTTGAGTATTCTTCGACTTTATCATCCAACATTTGTTTCCAAGTCATCTTTCAGCAGTATGTTTCCATGTGATGTGTTATTCTTTGAGCCGACATGCTCACACTATTCTGATGTCATGATCTTTAGCACCAGAGTTTGCAGAAGCCGTGTTAAAGGTCTTTTAGGTTGATCATGACTTTGTTGAGTTACAATGATGATGTAGTGTGAACATGTGGTAGAGGATTGGCATCTTTTCTGCAACCAGCTACAACAGCAACCAGCTACAGCATTCCACAGCTACAATCGCCAGAAGTTCCTGCATACGACAGTTAGCAACAAATCGACCGGTACTTACAGGTTCGGACTTCGAGATTGTTAACAGCATAGTGTGAAAACTCTCTCTAATCCTTACCAAGACCGTTCCTAATCGAAAACCCACAGAGGGCTTTTTAAGATCGAACCGTAGCACATCAACGATTAGGTGAGTCGCTGGAGATCACTCCACGACTGTAGACCGTTGGAAACCGCCGTGACCACTAAGCGTAATCCATAAGGAATTACCGAAGTGACCTGCTTTCAGGGCTGCTTGATGTTGACCCTGGCAGGAATTTCCATTCAATCATTGAGAATTACATTTGTAAATTCCCTCATAAATGTTCTGGCAGATTGCTAAGACCTGCGTAGGACTCTTAAGTTTACAACTGGTGTCCTTAATGTTGAACACCCAGTGTAGAAATAATTCGTGTTCCTATGAGATCTTTTTATGCATCTCGTGGCTCTAGACTCAAAAGTGCGCTTTGATTTAGTGAGCGGAGGCTGGAGAGGACTGCCACCTTTTCAATATCATCTAACTCGGAGTGAGAGAGACGATAGGAATGTATTGAACTCCGTGACAATTGAAACAAGAATCCTTTGAGGGACCTTGAGTGGCTAGGGAGGGTTGTGCAGCGTATCACTGGGTCCATGATACTTTGTCTTCAATGCCAGCAATCAACTAAGTGATTCTGACAGCATATGTATTGACCCGGTTTCTGCCTAAGTTGTAAGGAGGGCTATTTCTTTTCACCCTTTATCTTTACAATTCTTTTTCATTCTTCAACCCCTTCAGTGCTTACCGAGACTTCCTTACTAGTACCTTGTTGGGTTTGTTCCAGTACTAGCTCCATCTCAGTCGGCACTTTTCCCTCATTCACTTATCTCCTTTTTAATCATACCTAAGGACTTCTACACTAACTAGTGGATTGTCCCTGGGTAGATCCCTCCGGCTCTGGCGGGATCGTGGGAACTTGAGCCTAACCTAACCATCCTTATAACTCCATACATTAATTAAAATGGTCGGTCTTTGGTATTCATTCACGATTGCCATAAACCAAATCATTGAAAAATCTCTCAAAGTGTTCATGATTCTGAAACACATTTTTGCAAACACTTGAGAGTTTTATATTTTTCAAATGCTCCCCCTCAACATGTGCTCGGTTGATTGTTTTATAAATTTGCACATGTTAGGTAGAGCTCGCACTTTTTGAATTGATCCACTTTCAGTGAACATGACCGATTCGAGACACGCTTACATCACTAGTTAGACTAGCTTGAAATTATTACCCGTCCTGGTCAAGTCCATAGAAAGTTTCTCGAAACGGTACACTCTACTCAGACACATCCTTTTCGAGACACGCTTACATCACTGGTTAGACCAGCTTGAAATTATTACCCGGCCAGGATATGTCCTTTCGATCAATGACAGTATAGGTTTCGTCAATTCATTGGTTAAGTCTGAGTCACGATCTCATGCTATGCCAAATCCTTTTTGTCCATTCGCTCCCCCTCAATATGTGCATCGATATACGAAAGAGTTTAGCACATATGGGAGAGCCTAACGTTTAAGTCCAAAACATCACATTTTCATCAGGTTTCATATTTAAATCACATTCTCTCCCCCGATCAAAAATTTCAAACCTTTTGAGATTTGTGATCCCAATTGATTTAAATAAGTTAGAAAAATGTGGGAGAAAATGTGTCCGATTTAATGTTTTCTGATAATGGAACATACTATGCTCCCCCTTAAACTAAGAGGGAGATTCACTGCTTATTTTGCACAAAGTGATTATTATGACACAAGTGATATTGACCTTTTTGCGCAGATGATGTAATCACCCACTTTTCTGAGTTAGTAGTCAACATCAACTATCCATCCACCAACAAATCTTTCACAAATGTCGTTGATCCCCACTTGGCGAGACCAAAATAGATGAATGGTGGTGGCGGTGGTGAAAGTGTTGTTGTTATTGTTGTTGCCGACGTTGTTGTTGATGTGAATTTCGAGCCAATCAATAGAGTTTGAACGTCTGATCAAATGGTTAGAATGGGAACTGGTACATTCATTTTGGCTATGGAATCTGCATAAGAATATCAACACAGATATACATACATACAGATACACTATTCCTAAATAGCTACCCTTCAGCAGCTTGCCACATTATAATACCAAGTTCATCTTATAATCAAACCCCAATCAGGAACTACGTCAAACCACTATCTAGCATGAAGAGCAATTAGCAATCATGAACATGGCAATTCACACAGATTTCAATATTTAATTCAGGATCTTAGGAACATGATTCTAACATAATAACAATACACCTAAGCAAATCCTGATAGCATAAGCACAATATTGACAACAATTGAGCAGCAATCGACTAACATAAGTCACACAACATTTGAAACTCATTCATTCAGATCATACAAATGTCATTGGGGCATTCAAGAACATCAAACACAACTGGTTTTCTTACTTCTTTTAGGTTTTGAGTCTTAAAGTATCTAGGGGATTAAACGAGGATTCCAAAGAGATACAAATGAACCTTCTAGTTATGTGAAGCTAGGATACTACAAGCAAATTGCACATAATGTCCTAAACTTTCTAGCAACTAACACACTTGGTCATTTGATATATTTAAGCAAGATCCTCTTCAACTAATTCCCCATTAACTACAAAACCATTTCTAACAAGTATGATTTAACCAATAAATCCGTTTGATGATATAAAATTTGAATTCACTCTCCCCCTCAATCAATGACCCGTATTCTAGTTGAACCTCAACTAAAATCACGCTTAACCCCACAACTCATCAAACAAGAACTGTCATGAGGTTTTGTAGTCGTTGATTGAGTGACAAATTTTATGCATAATCCAAGTATAAACAAATTTCATACAACACATATTCACCAAGTGTCTCACAAATAATTTTCAGAAGAATCATAGAATGAAAACTATTTGTTATACAAAGAAGACTTCTATTCTTTTTCAAGAAATGATGCACTGAAACGTACATCAGATCGAAGAAACATGGATATAAAGTAATCCATGCCCAGGTGAACATCACCCAGTTGGAGGAACAGCCGTCTTTTTGGCGACGTGCTTTCCCCATTTTGAAGCGCGGGTTGCTATCTAAAGTAATAGCAAGCCATTTAGACATGTTTTAATAATCCATTTTAATTTCTGCTCGAGCTTCATTTAAAGACCCGTGCCATTATTGAATGACATTTCTAAGTCCGTAAATGTTATCGATAAACAGAAGACATGCCTAGGTGAAACTATTTTTGGTCTTTTCTAATTTTTTAATTTTTATGGTTTTTCTGATTTTTTCGTTTCTCTATTTACAATTAGCAAGATTTCTATATATCTATTTACAGAATGGTATAAGATATGAAAAAGAATGTAAGAAGAAAAATATATACAAGGATACGAACCAGAAACCATTACTCCTCAGCATTCTGAATCTTCTTCGCATTCATCACTTGACTTGCTGAAGAGCAATGTGAGCACTTTCAATCAGGGAATGATTCTGGCTTTTCACTCTCCCCTAATTAGTGCACTCCCCCAATCTGACAACCTCTGACGATCACCCATAATAGGAAGAAGACTTTGGATGAACGCCCGAAATATGAAGAAGTCTTTTGATAACTAAATGCATGCCGTCTTTAATCTTCTAACACTCCCGTCCTAGAGTGACTCCGTCAAAAACCTTAGGCAACTTTTCGGTAGTTTAAGTTGAGCCTCAAATGAAATCTAGCTTAACCTCACAACTCATCAAACAAGAACTGTTATGAGGTTAAGTTAAACCACAAATTTAAGCCCAGAAACAACTTGATTTCAGCTTAACCTCACAACTCATCAAACAAGAACTGTCATGAGATTAGGTTAAAATCAAGTTGAACCAAACCTTAAACTACAGAACAACTTGACCCTAACTTAACTCCACAACTCATCAAACAAGAACTGTCATGGGATTAAGTTAAAAATCAAGTTGTAAGAAAAGAGCTCAACATTTTTTGACTGTGGAGAAGACTGAAGACTCGACCTTCTTCAAGATTGCCCAATGTGGAGGAACAGAATACCAATCATCTACATCTCACCAACTGCCTTCCAGTAACCTTACATGTAACCCATCAGCCCGCAGCATACACATGAGATGATAACTCCCAACAGAGAATGTAGAATAGACTGACGACTCGACCTTCTTCAGTCTTAAGTATAACACCAAAGTAACAAGTTGAACCACTGATCATCTACAGTATGTATCCATCCTTGGATATTAAGCCCTGATCACGTGGACCTGTTGTGCGTCCTTGATGTACACATTCTCTCTCCCCTGATGGTTACGATTAATCAGCCCATGACGTAACAGTGAAACGTAAATACCAAGGTAACAAGTTGAACCACTGATCATCTCTGCGGTTATCAACACCGGAATAAATGATTAAGCCCGATCACGTGAACCTGCTGTGCATCCTTGGTGTACACATTTCTCTCCCCCATGATGGTTACGATTAATCGGAATCATCATCATGATGTGTACATGTAGCCTAATGAAATGTACATGAAGCATCGACTAGAAACCCATTGTTGCTGATTGAACCAGCCCGTGAGAATATGTAGATTAGCATTCCATGACCATGTTCTTCAACACCTTGATAGACAGAAGAAGTAGTGTTGGAGAACCATGGTTTGCACGACTCCTGAACTGACGTATTCAGGAGTCGTATGACCATTTCTCAATCATCAATCAACATGTAGAATCATATTCACCCTTTCCCCCCCTCAAAAATTGCATATGCCTGTCAACTGCAATTTTTGATGATTGAACTAGTGAATGTGAATACCATCAACAGTAAGTAGCTCCACTTGACGGTTCTTGAAGACTGACATGTTGTTTATTCACCCTTTCCCCCCCTCAAAAATTGCATATGCCTGTCAACTGCAATTTTTGGTTGAATACGTGAATAAAAATATACTCCAATATGCGCCGATCCACTTGACGACTGAATAAGCACGGAAAGAGCATGAATCTTGTTGATGAGAATGGCCATAAATAAGAAGACTCCTCTTCTTTAGAAGATAAAGTGCACTCAAGCGTACACTTTTCTTTTCTTTGAAAAACGAGGCCTGAACTGATGTATTCAGACGTCATTATGATGAAGAACGAGGCCTGCACTGACTTGTACAGACGTCATTATGATGAAGAGCGAGGCCTGCACTGACTTGTACAGACGTCATACTGATGAAGAGCGAGGCCTGCACTGACTTGTACAGACGTCATCTCTCTCTTTTTACTTCTTCTCTCATCTAACTCATTACCAACCCCATTATCATTCTGTCGGCTTGATGTCGTGACCACTGATGGAGAAAACCCAATATGATGAACTTGATACTGAAGTAATATAACCCGAACTTGTGACTTAAACTTGTACTAATGCGTGACAAAGAGCGGTGTAGAGACTTCGTGCAACATCGAATCCCTAAGTACTCTATACTCTTCAACCAACCAACCATCAAGTATAAGACGTACATCACCTCTTGGATATCCACAACTTCGTGTGACACTGAGCACTACAACGTGACTCCTTAAAGTGATAGTTATTTTGCAATAGAGAGAAAGAAGAAATAACTAGATATCCAAGTCCTCGTCATTGTAAATGATGAAAGCTCGAACAAGGATCTCGAAGAATCTTCATCCAACCTCCCCGATATCTTCAGATACTAAGTACACGCACCCATGAAATTTCACTTCAGCCTCAAATAAATAATACTGATCTAACGCCGTAGTCACATCTTGTCGATTAACTGCCCCGATCCAGCCATTTGTGATGTTTTAGCTGATCTTTGATAATGGTTTTAACCCGATCATGGTCAAGAGCGCATAGCCCATCTTCACGGGATTTTACAAATCTATGATTTAAACCGAGAAATAAGTTCTTTCGCGGGATTTTACAAAATCAAGAATGAACCGTGAGATAGCAACAGATTGAATGTGGCATGACTGATTTGATATTGGAGAACATCTGTATGGGTTAAGAATTTCTTGTGAGAATTACAGTTCACATCACAACTTTTAAAACCTTTGTCCAACTAACCAACCTTGTACACAGATTAGTGACCACTTGATGAAGGAAACCCGATATACCAATACTGAAAACTGAAGTAGAAGTCCCTAAATTTGTTACTTAAGCTTGCACTAATGTTGGAAGAACGGTGTAGAGAATTAATGCTCCAAGCAAATCTCTAAGTGCTCAATACCCAACCCAAAGTATGAGACATTAACACCTCTTGCGATTATCGACAACGTCAATGACGTGTGACACTGAGTACTCCAATAACTCTTAAGTGATAGTTACCCCAACTGCTGGTAACTAGATAACCCAAGTTTTCAACTTAAATTTTGAGCACGAGCAAGTTATCATTGAAGGTCATGCATCCAACCAACCCCGACTTCAAGATAAAATAAGTAGACGCCTTCGAGAAATTCAACTTCAATCACAAATAAAGAATATCAAATTAACTTCGTAATCAATTTGTGCGGTTGAATAGTCAAAGAGAGAAGAAACAAGCGCTAATTATTAGCAGTGCCCAAGACTCATAGTCAGTCCTATCAAACATAGCTGTCTGACCCAGCTGCTTGGATGATATCAGGTGCAGTGCATGGAATAGTTGTCTTACTTTGTACAGGATTTTACAGTTCTTGAGATTTAACCGAGAAATAAATTCAAGAACAAACTGTACAACAGTAAGTATCAGACGGCTGAAATCTTATGCAAATAGCTAAGCCCCAAACCGCTGAAAGCTAAACCACTGAAACTGGAACCGTTAATATTCAAACCTCTGGAGACTGAACCACTGAATCCTGAATCGCTACGATCTGACCCGCTAAAACCGGAACTGCTAAGATTCAAACCGCTGGAGACTAAACCGATACGATCTGACCTGCTGTAACCGGAACCGCTAAAATTCACATCGCTGGAGACGGAACCGCTAGAAAACTCGCACTAATTCTCCCCCTCAAAAATTGAAAGTTCGTGATGGTTGTGAATTTGTCAGGCACAATACATGGAAAGTGACAATAAAACTACTACAACGAAGATGGTGATTAAGACTCTCTTGTAGTAACCCCTCGTTTGTCTCCTCATCAATGGTTTAGCAGATTAGAAATTCCCTGAAGCTCATAATATGCCAAAACCGCTTGATGAAATATGATTAGCTATAGAATGTGTAACAGGTTAAAACACGTCTCTGAACAAACCACCTCCCGTCTTTAAGTCTGACCACCTCTTGAGAAGATCTCGTACTACAATCCCATTAGAAGCTTGAGAAACAACAATCACTTGATGAAGCTTGATAAAGGACAAGTTCGCGACTTATACTTGCACTAAATTTGTGAATTAGAACCTATATTGAGCACAACAACGTAACTCCTTTAAATATAGGTAGTGATATATACCCAACCTTCCATCCTTTATTGCATATATCCACTTCTTGAACATTCAAGTCTAATCACCTTAAATACGCTCGAGCAAGGGTCATCAAACATCGTGCATCCATCCACCCCAAGATGTTTGTGACACTAAGTACACCAACCCGTGAATTAACAAACCAACCAAGTCACCATAATTTCCCAATTCCTGCCGATCTCGAAGTACAAACTTATCCCGAAAAATTGGTCACACTCCTTAAGTTTTATTAAGTCTAAATCCAAGTCCTGCCTACTTGTCCAACATTAATTTCACGGGATTTTACAGCTCTTGAGATTTAAACCGAGAAATCGAATCTTTCGCGGGATTTTCTAAAATCTACAAGAGGAACCGTGAAATCAACACGAATACCAAAGAGTGACGTGCAATACCAATCTTCGAAATTCAAGTCACAAAAGTCAAATCACAACTTGATTAAATCGCAACAAGTCAAGTCACCAATTGTCAATTTGCAACAAGTCAGATTGCAATCAACCAAATCACAATTAGTCAAATTGCAAGTGTCAACTCGCAACGTCATATTGCAACTGGTCAAATCACAATCAGTCAAGTCGCAACAAGTCAAGTAGCAGCTTGTCAATTTGAAATTAACCAAATAGCAATTTGTCAACTATAACTCATATTGCAAAGATTATATCGTAGGCTCACTCAAATCGTAGGCACCAATAGGACAGCGCTGCCAAATCCACAACTCAGTAATCACGTTGACATTCATGTACCCAAGTACCAGCTGTGACGTGTGTAGCCTTATGAACTTTTGTATATCCAAACATACCATTCAATAACCCAAAGACTATACCAAAACACAAGACAATGCATATTGGAACACAAATCCATTAAGCATATGTGTTAAATAAATTTTGATCAAACATGCACCAGTTAATTTTTGATCAAATCAAGCAACAAAAATTGATTCATTACGCTTTGAAATATTTTCAGCCCAGTCCACTACTTTCTACTCATATGCAGTGAGCCCATTATCCAATCCAACATGATGTACATACCCATTCAATCCAATACGAGTCCAGTCCGAGAGACTTATATTCATCCCAGCCCAAAGAGATTTAAGGTCCGATCCACATATTGTACATTGCCCAAGTCATCGGGTATTAATAGCATCTTAACCCTAATCTTATATTAATCTCATCAGCAAATCCGCCTCCCTGCTACTCAATCATATCACTATCAAACCCTAATTAACCACACTTTTAATTCCCAAATCAGTTTCAAAGTATAACCCTAATATCAATTTTACGCCCCCATCTTCTCTATCACTCACCTATCTCTATCTAACACAAACCCTAGTTACACGAATCATTTTTACCGTCTTCCTCCATTTATATTTCCCCAAACACATCACCCAACAAGCATACATGACCGATTCGATAATACAATAGCCGAACACATAACAATCTCCTTCATCGCATCTATTCAAAAGCTCATAATTGCAAACCGAACCAAGTAAACCGTTTAGACAACATCAGTTCTTTGATGATAATTACTAGCACTGCTCTCTCTTTCTTGTTAGATTTGTGGACCCAGCAGTGAACTTGCTTCAAGATCATCAAAGATGTTCTTGGGTAAGTTTGATTTCAGTTTATCTTAAACCGAAGCGAAGAAATAATGGAAAGGTGATCGAGTAAGTAAGGTTAGATATTGAGGTTAGACGAGATTTTGTTGTTGTAATTAAGGTCACACCAAATAGAAGATTAGGAATAGGACTGAGGATTCATTGTTGTAAGTTGAATGTTAATTGAACTGGATATGAATTATACTTAACCGTTTTGATTGTTGATGATCAGTTCCTTTGTGGTTTCGTTGTTGTTGTTGATTAATTCGGGTTTGGTTTTGATGTTGTTCATTCATCATTTTTTTTTTTTTTTTTTTATTTGACTTGTGGACTGATGATGTACTAACTGAGGTACGAGTTGGCATAAGGTTTGTGGTCTTGGTCTTTGTCACTGCTTCATCTCTATTCTGTTTCACTTGAGTCAAGAAGCACACCCTTGAGTCGTAGTTGCTGCTATTTGTATTGGTTTGGCTGTGACCGACAAAACGCATGATCTGCTAAAATTTTGGCAGCATAACCTTTCTTTTAGGTTAGACAAACCGCATCCATGAGCGGATAGACAAACCGTATCTATGAAAAAAATAGACAAACCGTGTTGTAGACAAACCGCATCGGAGACAAATTGCAACTTTGACCAGTCAAAGCTGTCACTTTCGTACTTTCCCTAAAAAACCGGATCTGGGTTTTTCAAGAACAGATGCATAACTTACTTGTTAATAAACTGAGACAAATTAAGATTAAACCATATAAATCATAGTATGAGTCAGTTTATAACTCAACAATATAGCACTCAACCACCGATTTGTTATGGAAGCATATGACTTTTCCGACCAGATTCCGACTATCAATTCTGACCAGTTAGTGAGCATGATTTTCAGGAGCAGAAAGTCACAATGAATAGCTTAGACACAACCACTCATATAGATACCAAGTAAAATAGACACTGACAAGAAACATGATGAAGTGGACATATTGACTGTTAAATATGGCAGATTAAACACACGAACCACAAAGTCAAACAAATGTAACAAGCTGAAAATAGCTTAAAAAGAACAGCTTAAAACCGAGAGTCAAACCACAAAAATCAACACAACTACCAACCTTGGCTCTGGTACCAATTGTAGGATCGAAACATGTTGATTATTGTGGGTTTCAGGTGGTCTTGGATTGTGGAAGATCAAGTCCATGGTAAGAGTTTTAGTGAGAAGAACTAGAGAGAGAGAGGGAACCTTGTTGAGAGAAAAACCTGAAAGTTAGATTACTATGTGAAAGGTTACAAGAGTTCCAACCCTTCCCAAGTGTGGGAAGGGGTATTTATACTTCCTAATAATAGTGCCCCTAGTGGGCTGTGAAGTGAGCTGACAATGGGGAAAGCCCCGACCCACTCCACAAATACAGATACTACTAATCTAATAAAACTAATAATACTAATAATACTAAGCTTATATAAATAAGCCTACGAGCTATATGATATGCTAAATAGATACTCGGGGTGACCGAACCTTCATATGAATATTTATATTCCTAACAGAAATAAACCTTTTAATCTGAACTTAAGCTTTGATATTAAACTTAATCTGATAAATTCTGATTTAAACCTTATTATCTTATTCTGAAATTTTGACATGACCCTTCTGCTATGAACCCGTAGATATGACTCTGTTTATTATATGACATCTGACCTTGACCACAGTCTGATATCCGAGCCAATCACTAGGCATGAGGGTTTCATGTCCATGTCATTGATGCACCGATGGCATGACTCTAGGGCAGGAGAGTGATGACCTGTCTCGTCCCTGATTTATTTTATCTGGTGTGTTAAGGAGTTTCTGGCCACAGGGGGCGCATGGATGCATCCTAGTTCTGACTCTGTTATCTGTTATCTGTTTATGTTATATGTTATTATTATATCTGGTGACTGATGGTGTGTGCGATACACGTCCTTCACATATATCTGGGAGCTGATCACTCCGATTTGATACATGAGGTCACCCCTCATATTATCTGTTACTTGAGAGGTATCCCCTCTGGATTATTATATGATTACTCTGTTATGATATTATCTGTTATCTCTGGGCTCGTGATGGATTTCTGTATTTCCCTAAACCTGGTTTGTGCATTATCCCTTTCTCATTTCTTTTCTTTTACCCTTATTCCTTTCCTATTCTTTCACTTTAATTCAGTATCTGTATAATCTGTATTTCGGATTTGTTTCTGTATTGTTATCTGTTGTTGTTTCTGTCATCTATATATCTGTTCACTGAGCTCTCGTAGCTCAGCCGCATTTCTTTTCCTGCGGCAGGTTTTAGTAGAAAGCTGGGAATGAGTGAGAGTGTACCTCTGGACTTAGAAGGCTTGGTAGCTATTCTGGATTAGAGCTGGACTGAAGTTATTATGTTTAGAGTTAGTTTTGGAAGTTTCATTGTAACCTTGTAGAATTCAGTATTTCTATTGTAATCCTTTGAGATTTTTGTATTACTGTAGATGTATGCTCTGTTTTGATCTGATATGAATCCATTATTGTGATATCTTTACCCTTGTCGGGTTGGGGTGTTACATCATTGCTTCAAACGTCGAGAAGGCTGTGGAGATATTTTGAGGCACACCCAATCAAGGTCATCACCGATCAGCCAATCAAGCAGATACTGAGTAAAGCAGAATCCTTCGGAAAGTATGCAAAGTATTCGATTGAACTGGGAATGTACGACATAGTGTACGAGCCCCGAAATGCCATCAAGGGTCAAGTGTTAGCTGATTTCATAAATGAAGTCCCCGTAGACAGTATGGTAAGAATGGTGGAGCAGGTAACAGCCGAACCGAAAAATCCGGATGAGGAGAATGAATGGACGCTCTATACGGATGGAGCGTCAGGGAAAAGTGGGTCCGGAGCAGGTCTGGTCCTGATCAGTCCGACGAAAACCGAGTATACATATGCTCTTAGGCTGGACTTTAAAAGCACAAACAATCAGGCGGAGTATGAGGCACTGCTTGCCGGATTGAGAATTGCTAAGGAAATGAAGGTGCCTGCACTATCCGTGAAGGTCGATTCCAAGTTAGTTGCCAGTCAGATCAATGGCGAGTTCGTGGCTTGCAGCGAGAATATGATCAAATACTTAGCCGAGGCGAAAAGCAATATAGGCCACTTTCAAAGGTTCCGAATAGCAAATATTCCCTGCAACCAAAATCAGAAGGCAGACATCCTCAGCAAGTTGGCTTCAGTTGCATTCAACCATCTCACTAAGGAAATTCTCGTAGAGGTATTGAGCAAGCCGTCGGAGAGATAACAGAAGTCAATACGATAGTAGAAGAAGAAGGGGACAATTGGATGACTCCTATTTTGAGATGTCTTAAGGAAGGTCTGACAAATCATAATTTCAGGTCATTTTCCAAACCTCGACAAGTTACTATTCACAAGTCACTATTCATCATTTCACTATTTATCGTTTTAAAGTCAGTTTGAGACTTTGAGAAGTTTTAAGAAATTTTACTATTCATGAAACACTATTCATTCCCGGAGGGAAAGCACTATTCATGATCACTATTCATCAGTACGTAAACTAGGTATGCGGGTACTAAAATTCGCGTAACCATAAGGGTTTAGCTGCGAATTCATGAAACATCATTACGAACACATCATATAGACTAGAGTGGTCTATATATTATTAGAACATCATCTGCATTTTTGGTCATGCACGGTTATGCATTATTGCAATTTACGTATGTTCATTATTTACTAAACGTTACCACTCAGTCTTTACTACGAAACATATACCCGATACTCCCGACAATGATCCTAATATGTATTCATATTCAATATAAGGATAAAAAAAAAAATTATTACTAATTTACCCGGTGTTTTTAAAACAATTGCTATATTTTCCATTAGGAGCTTATAACTCCGTCGGTTTTCGATATTTCAACCCGATAAACGTTCTAACACCCGATTCTTGCAAGGAATATAATTTTACAACTTTTACAACTTCGTCATATTTTATTTTACCTCGTCACGATTTATTTCTAGTTAACTCGGTACACGGTAACACCTAATGTATACACTAAACACACTAATACTTATCTAAATGGGGACAAGATCTTTAATTAACATCAAATCTCTTCTCCTTTTTCTTACATGTGTCGCCTCCCCCTAACCCCCTTTTGCCTAATACACCAAAAATGATTAATGCTAAAGTCTTATATGTTTCTTGATTTAATTTAGATAACACATACACTTAACAAATCAACTAGCAAAATTTCATCAAACTCTCTCTTTTCTCTCCTCCTTTGTTCGGCCAAGACAAGAACACCAACAAGAATCCATAATTTTTTGAAGATCAAGTTATAAACAAGTCTCATTTACATTCCTAGCTAGGATTTTGAAATAAAAATCCCTAGGTTTCTTATACATTTCACTCCAAATCATCTCAAATCTTCAAGTAAGCTTCAAGAACACTTTTTAATCTTTTCATACCTTCATTTGTTATATTTTCGTGTTATATTAGTAACTAGTTATGCCACTTTGTACAATAATATATACCACTTTGTACAATAATACTCTTTAATCATAGATCTATAGATTTTTAGTGTAACCCCATGAAATCCACCAATGTTGGTGATGTTTAGGACCCCATGACACCTTAAGAAGGTGTATGGTAGGATTAGACTAGTTGTGGAGTTGATATGAAGTGTTTTGAACAAGCCTTGAACCATAAAAGTGATTTTTAACAACTATAGAAAAGGTTCTGTCCAAAAACGAAAAATCTGGAAAACTCAGTAACTCTTGGACTATTTTGGCCTTCATATTCAGAAAATAGTTTCAAAAATGAAACCGTGGTCGCAAGAATGAGTAAAAACCGACTTACGACGAGAAAGTTATGATTTTTCAAAGTTAGACGACGAAAACTAAATTTCTGAAAATTGTTTGCTGTTTTTCCGAACTTCAAAGGACAAAATGAGGCGTTAGACATGATCTAGATGACCCGACCTACTGAAAATATGTTAGTACATGTTAATACGAAACCGTGGATATAAAGAACGTAGAAAACGAGCTTATAACGACCGAGATATATACGTTTGAAACTCGACGAACTCTATTTATTTTTGACAGCCCTTAATAGAAATATTTTCTAAGTGTAAAAACTAGTATTTTTACAAGACATAACATTGATAGCTGATTTTCTATCTAATCAAGATGCGTATGATCAAAAGTCAAATAACACGACGTTAAGATATTGTTACAAGGTTACCAAAAACGTCGAGTTTAATCACTAACACTTAATGATCACACTTCTATGACTAGTTTTGCACAGTCATTTGGTCACATTTTCAAGTTGTGAAAAATATTACAATTGCGACGAAAACACTATATTTGCCAATAGAATACCAAACGAGGATCGTGGAGTAACGTTTCAACATAATTACACGAAAAGTAGTTTATAACTTAACGAGACGTCAAAAATGTATTTTTCGACGATAAACGTTATTTTCAAAACTAACGAATGGTATCGATAACTTACGTATTTGCATGTGTAACATTATATCATTGCTTACATTAGTCCATATAATTCATATTAGGTTGCGGTTAGGGACCGAACCTCATTCCAGCATAATCACTATTGTCATTGTTGCTTTGCATCAGGTGAGTTTCATAGCCCCGAATTTTACATTGTTTATACATGATTTCTAAACCCTCGGGGTGGGAATACAATGCTTGTTTTTACATACGGACACAAGTACCAAAACTGTTACTTTGCCTAAGTTACCACATTGCCATTAAAGTCCCCTACGAATCATGAACCGTTAATTATTTGTAAGCGCAGATGTTATGAATAGATCTATTTGGGTTGACACCCCGTCCGGGTTGGTCGCGCCAACTGGGTAAACGGACGCATATGATTCGGATTATTTCCGAGTGTCTGGCAAACACTTATTTGGGGCATTTATTATTGTGCTTAATTGCATACCAATTTGTCGAGCTTCGGGGTCATGAGCTTAGAGCACTGTATAAATATATTTTTGGCTATGACGTTATATTATTGTGATTTTCATGCTTCTGAAATCTTGTGGTCCGCACTTTACCTATTTACTTAAACCTATGAACTCACCAACATTATTGTTGACCCTTTTAGCGTGTATTCTCAGGTAATTAGGTGATGATACACCTCTTTGTATGGAGCACTTTCGAGTTACATTTTGGATGCACATCATGATGGGGATTTTTCTACAATATTTAGCGTTTGGTTTTGTATTTAAATCTTGCATTTTGATGGTGAAATCTGATTAATATGTTTTGTAAAACTTAACTTTAAATCAAACGCTTGTTTTTAAACGACTCACTTAGAGGTCGTTCTTTATTGCCTTGTACTTTGTGACCGAGAACATCACGCCCTCGGAATTCCATTCCGCTGCAAACACAGATTTTGGGGGTGTGACAGATTGGTACCAGAGCCAAGGCTATAGAGAACTAGGATGCATCATTGACCCTAGACTATAGCCACTAGGTCACGACACTTCACAATATCATGATGTGCTTAGGATTGCGATACATGCTTTTATTCACTTATTTTGTATAAGTCATTTATACTTATATATATTTGTATCGACCTGATTTACAGCGACATGTCTTCACCCAACCACCCTATTATCATTCCAGCTGACTCGGATATCGAAGATGCTTTTTCGTCCACTAATACACCTACATCACTACTCTCACCTTCCTATACCTCGACATTCCCATATCACTCACCTTTGTTAGATGATAACTCCCACCTATTTGAGGCATTAGCACCACCTGAGCCAGACTTAGAAGAGACTACCAGATATGACACTGAGACTTTTGAGATTCAAGAGACTGCCCCTACCTTCCCACTATCACCATTTTCATTCCCTTTTTTCCATTCCCACATATCGGGAATTAGATGACACGTTGTGGATAGTACCAAGATCACCGACTCAACCGGAACATCAGCAGATTCCTTAAGAATGGTTTGGGATCTATACTATCTCGAATATGATCGATGTACAACTCTAGGCCCCACACCAAAACTCATCACAACACTATAATGCCACAACCCAGGATCCAATTTGAGGAGCATCAGGAAACCTCTAGACTAGACTTATATCTTTACTAGCTTTTACTATTATCCTAGCCACGGGATGTGTGGCATAGTTCAAAGAAACTTGTAGTATTTTGGTTGTTGTACAACGAACGTACCAAGTGTTGATTCTACTATATGGATATAGTTGTGCTATGGTATGATATCGGTCGATGTAAACTGATGCGTGGGATAGCGCCCTCGCAGTAGGTTTTACCTCTCAAGGGATCTCAAGAGGCTTGCAATCCCCACCAGGCAGTGTACCTGACCGTTGTAGTATAGTAAAGTGGCAAGTACCGGGGGATTGATCGTTCAACTCAAAGAATAGTGTTCGTTAGGATTGAAATTATTCTAACTAGGTCTAGAGGTGATGGATGATTCTTTTTGTATTTTTATATTTTATGGAAAGCAAGTAAAAATCTCGTGTTTTGGAAGAAGGGGCGGAATTAGTTGCTAATCAACTAACCCAAAAGCTACTAACTAAACTAATATGCAAGAAAAGTAAATTAGGGTTCTACAAGGGAAGTGAAGCATGTCTACCTATGATATGTTACTCCTTGCTAGCTATCCAATTCTACCTATTGAATTGTCACACCTTGTTTTAATTGACGGGTTGTATTCCTTAATACCAATCGTGGGGGTGTGTACGATCTTCCCCAACTCTATAAGCTCCTACTTCACTCCTATGTCGAGCCGGCTAAGAAGCTCCTAACATGGGATCACTAGAATTCGCTTATGCATTAAATACAACCAATTAACCTTAGTACACCTTGGTTCATGTTTCTTAAGACGTTCAAGCAAGTTACCGTATAGGAGGTTAGCCAGTTTTCTTAAGCCTAACATCGATATCATCCAATCATACAAGAGACAATAGGAAACAAGAATTATAAGCTAAACCAATTAGATCTATTGAAGTTGTCATGCCCTAATTAATGGAGATGGACACACACATCAACAAGAAATCAATAAGATCTAATTAGTTATACACAAGTTTCACACAATCATAGGTAAACACTAGGTGATTTAGTAAAACATAATCAATGAAGAACAAGCAACAATAATAATGGAAGACATAATTAAGATAGAATCAACACACCATTACAAGATGTTTATGGAGTGATTAAGACCTTCTAAGTTGCTGGAAAAACACCTACCTAAACCCTAGAATCGGACTTAGGGTTTAGGGCTTACAAAAAGTGAAGTTATGATGTTGTATTTATAGGCAATATTTCTGTCGGTAAGGCTTGACGGCGTCAGCTCGTACAAGTGACGGCGTCAACTTCCCATTTTCACCAAATTGTAGATCTTTTCGTCCTCTTCGCGTGGCCTTTTGAATCACCCAAATCCGAGTTCGTATGAAGATTTTATGGCCAAAACAGTGACAGCTACTCCGCGCGTAAGTTGTGATTGTCTTGATCAGCATGTGACAGTTTTACTAGGGTTTCTTCTTGTGCAAGTTGTCATTCTGACGTCGTCACTCAATGGCTTCTGACGTCGTCAGGTTGAGTCCTGACACCGTCACTTCGCCGCGGTTAGGGTTTCTTGATGGCCTTCTTGACGCCGTCCCCCTTTAATCTTCTAAAATCCTCTCTGGCTTATCAAGGATTGACGGCGTCACACTGGGGCTTGACGCCGTCACAGGTACTATTCCAGCAGATTTAGAGACTTTGTCGTTTTCTTCACTTTTATGCTCCAAAAACGTCCAAAATGCTTCCTTTTCCAAATTTCATCTCCAAAGTACCTAAAATGACAAAAGGAACGATTTAGGGCAATATTTGATCAAATAAATACGATTTAGGGCTTAAATGACCCCCGAAAAGCGGTACACTTTTCGCCTCATCAAATACCCTTACACTTGAGATTTGCTTGTCCTCAAGCAAATGCGCTTTTATTCTAATCAAAATACAAGTTAGGGGTCACTTAACGCTAATATAAAAGTAATTACAACAAATAGTCGTTCCACTTTAATCATAATAAGCATGGAGATTACAGACTAGCACCTCACAAGTAGTGTTTAGATACTCACATCTCTCAGGTGTCATAAAAGTATATCTCATAAATGAAAATGAATAATATCTCTCACTACCTGTCATAGCAAATAGATTACCATAGGCTTGGGAAAGGATCAAAAACCTCCTCCACTAGGCGTAAGCACCTAAGATAAACTATCAAAGAGGGCTTTTAAACGGGTTATAACGTTAGGTGTAGGGATATGATAAACACGGTTTTGTTGGATAAAGGATATTTTACTGGTGGCGAGTTAAAGATCTTGATTAATTACATGTACAATATGGCGTTGCTAAGCCAAGACTAGACTCGACTTAAGCTAATGAAAGAAATAACAAAAAGATAAAATAAACATAAAATGAAACGGGATGGTAGTCCGTATGTTTTTTCTACTCTTTTTTTTTTTTTTTTTTTTTTTTTTTTTGCATACACTCTTGCCCTACCATCCAAAATAATACATCGTAGGGGGGTTGTATCCCCCTTACACTTGAACTTTTACATAACTTTACAATTAACTATTCTAATGACTCGAATTAAGATAATCGAAACACTTGGAGTACCTTTAAAATATTTAGCACATATGGGGGTAATAATGTAGTTCTTCCCCATTACTCCATTACACTAGTACTTTACCCATGGGTCCCAATCATACCAAAACAATATTTGTACAAGGATATGACTCGACTTAGCAACCATGTAATCAATTAGATAATTAACTTGGGGTTTAAACAAATGTTGTCACAATAATGCACTAAAAATGAGTGCATACAAGGTAGGCTAAGGCGATTTGGGTGTACATTTAAGTGGGGTGTAAAAAAATTCTTACTTTAAGTAAAATGCTTAAAGTTAGAAACGAAAAGATAGGCTCTGAGGGGTGTACTAGGGGTATCGTGTACTAAAAATGAGTACAACGCAAAGGGTGTGGGAGAATTACTTGACCAATGTAGCCAATGTAATTATAACAAAAACACAGGTGTAAAACAATGGGTTAATCCTAATGCCTCTTATCATGTAGTAAATCTAACTACACGAATGTAGTCTCACTTGTGGCCTCGGAATGGTCCTAACGCAAGTTCTAGAATCTAAGTGCTACCGGTACACACATCATAGCATAAATGCTTTTCCTACCAATTCTAGGGGCGAACCTCACATATTTGGGGGTGGAAAAATTTTTAGTGGTACGGTTTTGTGCTAGTCATATAACTCCTATCCGTGAGACGCTCATTAAGACCAAAGTTTCACTCCTATATGTTGTAAAAAAATTTAAATTTGGCACTAAAATTGCCTTAACAGGTATTTCTCTCAGTTTTATTACACATCTACCATTAAACAAACGAAAAATCAAGCGTAATAGCATTCTCTAAGGTATCGTACTTTACCCCCCCTTACACTTAAGATGAACATTGTCCCCAATGTTCAAATAACAAGATGTAAAAGTAAATAAGGTAAAAGAATGAAATCAAATACTCCCCTGATTCGCTCGGTGGATAAAGAGGTAACATGGTTAGATCTTCTTCCAAGGTAATGTTGAAGCTTCAAGACTAAAGCAGCGCCAAAAGCTAGATTCCACATACATCTCCTTGTCCAAAATAACATGTTAAACCTGAGAAAACAAACACGAAAACCTGCATAACATCGGCGGGATAAATCTGTATAAGGATATAATGCTTGTGGAATGATTATTTTGCAGATTCCTGGAGTTTATAAGTTAGAGATTTAATAAAGCATTTTATGATTTCGGAAGAAAAACAAAACTTTCAAAAAAAAAAAAAAATCCCGAAAACTGTTCCTGACACCGTCAGATTGGGGTCTGACGCCGTCAGAAGTGATCTGACAGATTTTTCATGTTAAGTTTCCGGAAAATTTCTGGAAAAACTCAATCCTTATTTCCTGGAAATCCTGCAAAATATCATTATGACTCGATGCAAGCATTTGACTCAAACAATTACTAATATGTATGTTAATTTAATATTGTTATGATTCATGTTCATTTGTTCTAATAAACCGATTTGGATTTCCCTTACACTTAACTTTTGCAAAATACCTTTATATGTAGTTAAGACGAAGTTAAAAACAAGATAAAGCATTTTCACAATTTAGTTTCGAACATGAATCAATAATAAAAAAAAAAAATTAAACATACATACGGAAGCAAATAAAATCAAACAAACAAATAAATAAACACACAAAGCAAATAAAGCTTGGGTTGCCTCCCAAGAAGCGCTTTTCTTTATTAACGAGTCTTGTAGCTAGACTCAAAGTCACCGTACATTACGTGACTCCATCATTGGTCACGGTTTCTAGGCCATTCTCATGTCCGGTTTTATATTCCGGTCCTAATTTCAAACAATCCTTGTAGAAACCGGATATCCTTTCCATAACATAGTCTACTCCTTTACTTCTATCTCCATCATTCCTATAGTAGACTGCTTGCTTAAGCTCCTTCTCAACTTTTGACAAGTGTTGGAATTGCTCTATCTTATATGGCATTTGGTAGTTTACATCATCGGTCTCATCCTTAAATCTAACTATCCCTAAGAAAGGTTCATAAGTCATTCTAGAGACCTCAACAAATGGTTTTCCAAAAACTACTTGAGTTAAGCATGCATCGACTATTGGGCGGATATCTTCTACAATTACAAAGTCGGTGGCATAGGTGAAGTTTCCTACATAAACCGGTAATCCCTTAACTCTTCCCGTGAAGTTACTCATCCAACCCTTATCAGGGAGCATCCTATACCCAAGTTGATTTTTCATTATCAAGTTGTAGTGGGCTCTAGTCATGATGTTTATGGGTGATCTAAGGTCGATGTAAGCTTTCCACACATGTAAATGTCCGATATTGCATGGTATGTTGAGATTAGAAGGGTCGCCCATTTCTATAATTGGTCTACCTAGGAAGTACGGTGTCTCGGGGTCATCGAATAAGTCTGTATGATATGCGCGTTCTTCCTTAGTGGGTAGCCTATTGAAGTAGTCCTCATCATCATCTACTTTTTCAATCTCACTTTTACTATCTTCTTTATCAACCTCGACTTTCTTAACCTCATCCTCAGGTTCACTATTATCCTCATTCCTATCAATTGGTTTAATAGTGACAATGTTGACGAAGTGGACATGTTTGGAAGAAGAGGGGTCTTTTACTTGGGGTCCGCTATTTGTGTTCCTAGCGTCCTTATGTGGAGGTGATAGCACTTGGTTATTGAGGGCTTTCAATAAGTTGTCAATTTTATTGGTCATCTCCGTTTGTTGTTGATTGAATTCGGATTCGAATCTAGTTATCCGAGCTTCTTGAGATGCCATAAATTTGGACATCAATCCTTCAAGATTATTGGTACTACCATAATTGTTGGAAGGATTGTTATTGAAAGTACGGTTCGAGGGTGAACCGCTTGATTGAAAACGATTAGGTGGGTTGGAAGAATTGGTTTGTTGTGCGTTTTGGTTTTGTTTCCACCTAAGGTTTGGGTGATTTTTCCATGAGGGGTTGTATGAATCACCATAGGGGTTTGGCTCGGGTTTGAAAGTGTACCACTTGTCTCCCGCTCCATCGGTACGCGAGGATGCGTAGTCCGCAAAAGCTTGTTCGGGGAGTTCCACGCAATCACGAGTGTCGTGGGGACCACTACATAATTCACACGAAGAAGTGATTTTGTTCACTTGGCTTGAAGGTTTAGGAGCCTCGTAGGATTTCATAAGAAACTTGACTTGGTCTTCAAGTTCTATGATCCTACGGTCGGAAGTGCTTGAATTGTTCGAAGGCAAAGATATTGCCTTGACCGTTTTATTCAAATCACGGGGATCATTCCAGCTTTCGTTGTCATAAAGAGCAAGATCTTCCAGGAGAGCCCATGATTGTTCCGCACTTAGATCACGTAGCTTACCACCGGCCGATTGGTCAATGGTTTGCCTCGTGGAGAGATTGATGTGGTCATAGAAGATTTGGACTTGGAGCCAAAGCTCTATGCCATGGTGAGGGAATTTTTGGAGTAAGTCCTTGAATCGAGTCCATGCCTCGTAGAGGGTTTCGCCTTGACGTTGTTGGAACATCAAGATATCATTCCTTAGATTGGTAGTTCTTCTTGGTGGGAAAAACTGAGCAAGGAAACGAGTGGTGAGATCATCCCAAGAAGTGATGGATCCTGCGGGTAGGCGCTCTAGCCATTGACTAGCTTGGTCTCGCAGAGAGAATTGAAAGAGACGCAGTCGGGTCGTCTCTCGAGTGGCAACATCAAGGTCTATGGAATCAACGATTTTGAGAAAGTCCTTGAGATGTTGATTAGGATCTTCGGAACGAAGTCCATGGAATGCGCATCCGCTTTGCACCAACCGGATGGTGTCGGATCGCAAGGGAGTGACATTGGCTCCTTGAGTGAGCTCAATGGTGTTTCGATAGCCATGGTGGCTAGGACGAGAGTAGTCTCCTAAGGTACGGGCTCTAGGAGGTGGGTGTTGTTGTGGTGGTGGGTTGTTGGGATCGAGGATATTACCACCTTCCATGATGTCGGATGGTAATGGTTACGAACAAAGAAACGAAGAAAATAGATAGACTAAAGAAAACCTAGAAAAATAAAATAAAAATCTCACTAGAAAGGAATATAGTGAGTAGACCTAATAAAATAAAAATTCAACCTAAACAATAACTATTCCCCGGCAGCGGCGCCAAAAACTTGATGCGTGGGATAGCGCCCTCGCAGTAGGTTTTACCTCTCAAGGGATCTCAAGAGGCTTGCAATCCCCACCAGGCAGTGTACCTGACCGTTGTAGTATAGTAAAGTGGCAAGTACTTTTCCAGCAGATTTTGAGACTTTGTCGTTTTCTTCACTTTTATGCTCCAAAAAGGTCCAAAATGCTTTCTTTTCCAGATTTCTTCTCCAAAGTACCTAAAATGACAAAAGGAACGATTTAGGGCAATATTTGATCAAATAAATACGATTTAGGGCTTAAATGACCCCCGAAAAGCGGTACACTTTTTGCCTCATCATAAACCGAGACCTTTCTTTTTGTATTCATGTATGTGGTGATTATATTATGATTGACTTGATCTATTCCTATTGTGGTTGATTCCTATCACGTCATATTTCTATCATGATTTATTATGTCATGATCTATTCCTATATTGTTGTGGTTGAGCTTGTTGTGATTTTTACATGTCATGGTTGCGTATATGTGATGCTCCTTACTACTTATAAAATCTCATGGTCTCTTATGATTTTGAAGGAGCTATGTCGAAGCAAGCCGCTCCAGCCATGACACAAACCACTGTTGAACAAATCTTTGCCAAGAGCATATCCACAGCCCTCGCCAAAAATCTTACTCATGAAGAATTTATGAATGGCAATCCCCTCACCTTTAGCGGAACTGAAGGCGCGAAAGGATTTTGCAAATGGTTCGAAGAAGTAGAAACAATATTCCTAAGTGGTAACTGTCACAAGGGAGACAAAGTTAAGTTCGCCACTTGCACTTTTCGGGATCGTGCTCAGGAATGGTGGACCAAATATGTTCAGTTAATAGGGGTCGACGCTGCTTACTCAATCTCTTGGGAGGAACTAAGAAGGATGATGATTTTAGAGTATTGTTCAAGGAGCGAATTTCAAGCGATGGAATGGGAAATCCTAGACCTTACCATGGTAGGAGATGATGTTGTTAAATACACTGATCGTTTTTACGAATTAGCACGGCTATGCCCTGCAATGGACGAACTGGAATATAAGAAACTCGAGAGGTATATCGGGGGACTCTCTCCTGAAATTCGTAAGTTGGTCACCCCATTAGAACCCGATAACATGCCTGAAGTTATCCGTATGGCGCTCCAGGCAAGAGAACACATAGCTCACACCAAGGCCATAGGAAACAATAATGACAACAAACGAAAATGGAACAACAACAATCAGGATGAAAGTGTGGCACAACGACTACCTAAGAGACAAGAGTTTGCTAAAACCCATGTTGCAGGCCCAACTAAGAAGAAAGGGTACCTTGGTACTCTACCAAAATGTAATAAATGTCAAAAACACCATGACCCTGGTCGTTGCCCTGCTCCATGTGGTAACTGTAAGAAGATTGGCCACCTGATTAAATATTGCAGAACTCCTACACTTGTCGAAGACCAGAAACCTCCAATAACATGTTTTGGCTATGGAAAGAAAGGGCACTTCAGGAAATACTGCCCGGAGCTGAAGAACAAGAAAACCGAAGTCTAAACCCTCTAGAATTGTATTTGTCTATAGTACTTCACCTTAGGAAGTTCATGTAACCTAGTTGTAACAAGTACCTTTTATCTAATGTAATCTCTATCTTCTATTATATCCGCGATACTCACAACCTTCATCTATTGCACTTTCTATTCCATTTATCTCATTCCTAACCATTTCATAACGACATACCGCTATCCTATTAAGGGTTAGGCAAATTTCGTCTTTGACTATAGACTATTACCATCCCGTGAGATTCTCCCACACATCTTATGAACCATTCAACAAATTTTATTACAAGATATATTACTACCACTTTCTAGAACTGTTTCACACAATTTCATTACAAGATATTTTACTACCACTCTATGGTACTATTTCACCTAATTTTACTCAAAACAATTTTACTACCATCTCAGGAAATTATTCCACGAGATTTTAAAACGTGTTATATTACCATCACCTCATAAATTGATTTTCTAACATTCTACCAACTATTTACTACCGTATTATACGAACCGATTTTCTTGATAAAAGAAAAATTTTAGACTACCATTTTACCAAACAACACGTTGAACACCATCTAAAACTTTTGAGAAACATAATACCACTTGGACTAAACCGAGCATAGCATCATTAGTCCTTAATTATACATAGCCTGATCACCTATGTATAATTCAGGAAGGATTATGCCATGAAGGAAACTATTATCTTTTCAAATTTTAATAACAATCTTCATTCAAAACATTCAAAAAGCAAAGCTTTGTTACCAAACCAATTTTTTATAAACATCCCTTTTGTCAAACCCTCCCTAGATACCTGCACCACTTGTCACTCATTCAACCGTTAAGTTGGATTTTCACCATTGACCTCTCTAAGAAAGACTTCCCATCTACAAGGAGGATTCCAGGACATAAGAAAACAATGAAAGAATTTCGAAACCACAAACAAGGACTAGAAATATACAGTAAGTTGAGTCGTAACGGAACGGAAATCTTAAGATCTCACGAGGCTATCCAAACCACTACCTCTAGCATAGTCACCCAATCTTATCATTTCAGACGTACTAGTTAGACCAAGTAAGATAACGAACCTAAGTCATGATCCATCTTAGAAATGACCAAGTAAGTTGAATACTCATACCTGTAAGTCTTGCCTAATATTAACCAATAGGCATTACCCAACGGCAGAAATAGTACGCTAGACATCTAAGCATTCATGCAGACATACCTACCCGACTATTTCATCCTTTTGACGCTTTCACTTCAAATGGAGTTTCTTTAAAATGCGTTTATACAAATCATATACCTTGTAGGAAAATATTTTTCTAGAGTACCTATTTTGACGAATAAATCCCTTTTGGGTCAGCCTTTAGTAAAACTATCGTATGTTAAGAAAGGTATAAAACCAATCTTTTCTAAACATATCATGTCGAAAACCAGTTTATAAAACTTTGGTCACATTTGAAAACAGTCCAATCTTGCATAACCGCTGAATTTATTCAAACTTGTAAATTTATTTATTCAAACTTGCGAATTCATTTATTCAGGAAAAAGATTTCAAACAAAACACTCCATATTGAGAGAGAAATTTCCTTTGTTCAGATTTAGAAATTCATTCAAACCTATAAATCCATTTACGCAATCTGTAAAATTCATTTATTCGAACTTGTAAATTCATTGGTTCAAAGGAAGATTTCAAAGAAAACACTCTGTATTGAAAGAAAGGTTTATTCATTCAAACATAAAACTTCATTTATTCAAACTTGTGGAATCCATTTATTCAAATTGTAAGATTCATTACTCAAACTCGTAAATTAATTGTTCAGGGGAAGATTTCAATCAAAACGCTCCATATCGAGTCAAATTTTGAAAACCAACCACCATACTACGACACTTCATACATTTAGGATCTTGTGATTGACAAACAAGAGCATGGGAAACTTTTGACGAAGGAAATCTAGGGAAAAACTATTAAACAACACGAATTTTAGCAATAAAGACCAAGCATCTTAGGTGAAGAGAGGCTCATATCTTGACATCAGTTAGAGCAGGACACAAGGAATCAGAAACCGTTACCGTAGCTTTGTTCTTCGATAACCCCTTTTCGACGAACCTACCGTTGTAGGATTAGTCGCGAGACACGTTGTACAAATTTCAAAGGCTCCTAATAAAGGATAAACGATGCACCTCAAACTTCTGACAATCCCCTTAAGATATTTTCTTTCCAATCAGATATACACACGCTCTACCATCTTCAGACCAATGGACAATTAAGAAAGCTAATGCCCAAGCCTTTGAGAGTCAAATCATTGGGAATGACCATCATTTCACCTTTACCATCATAAATCCCTAAGGCTCAAATGGAGGCACTCAAGGAAGAAAACCGACAGAATGAAAGACCCTATGGAATGCCAAAGGATGCAAATGGATTTGTGAAGAGAGCAGACGAAATATTATGCTTCATGGATAGAAGCTGGATACCTCTCTATGGTGGAATACGAGAGTTGTTTATACACGAGTCGCACAAGTCGAAGTACTCCATTCACCCAGGTTTTGATAAGATGTATCAGGATCTCAAGAGACTTTATTGGTGGCCGAATATGAAAGCAGAAATAGCTACGTATGTCAGCAAATGTCTTACTTGTGCTAAAGTAAAAGCCGAATACCAGAAACCATCAGGATTGCTTCAGCAACCAGAAATTCCCCAGTGGAAGTGGGAACGCATTACAATGGACTTTGTCACCAAACTACCCAAAACATCAGGAGGTTTCGATGCTATTTGGGTAATCGTTGATCGACTCACTAAATCAGCCCATTTCATTCCAGTCAAAGAGACTTATTCTATGGATCAGCTAACCAGACTTTACGTCAAGGAAATAGTCTTAAAGCACGGAGTACCAATTTCCATCATTTCCGACAGAGATAGTCGATTCACTTCAAACTTTTGGGAGTCATTACAAGATTCATTTAGAACCAAATTAGACATGAGCACTGCCTATCATCCTCAGACCGATGGTCAGAGCGAGAGAACGATTCAGACATTGGAAGACATGCTCAGGGCATGTGTGATTGACTTTGGAAATGGTTGGGCTAACCATTTGCCATTGATCGAGTTCTTTTACAACAATAGTTACCACACGAGCATAAAGGCAGCACCATTCGAGGCACTCTATGGTCGCAAGTGCCGATCCCCTGTTTGTTGGGCCGAGGTTGGTGATGCACAACTTACTGGTCCAGAGATGGTTCGCGAAACAACAGAAAAGATAATTCAGATCCGAGAAAGACTCCGAACAGCCAGAAGCCGACAGAAAAGTTACGCTGACATTAGACGCAAACCATTAGAATTCCAGGTTGGAGACAAGGTCATGTTGAAAGTCTCACCTTGGAAAGGCGTGATACGATTCGGAAAACGCGGGAAGTTGAATCCGAGGTACATTGGGCCATTTAGAATTCTGGAAAGGATTGGTCCTGTTGCATACAGACTTGAGCTTCCGTCAGAGCTCAGCAGCATACATAACACATTCCATGTTTCAAACCTCAAGAAATGTCTTTTAGACAAATCGCTCATAATTCCATTAGAGGAAATTCAACTCGACGATAAGCCCAATTTCGTGGAGGAACCAGCAGAAATCATGGACCGTGAGGTCAAACAGTTGAAACAGAGCATAATTCCTATCGTTAAAGTTCGCTGGAATTCTCAACGAGGTCCCGAGTTCACTTGGGGACGAGAAGACCAAATGCGTCTCAAATACCCACATCTTTTCACCGAATCCACTCCAGAGACCAACGCTAACTGAATTCAGGGACTGAATTCCTTTTTGGGTGGGCGACTGTGACAAATCACAATTTCAGGTCATTTTCCAAACCTCGACAAGTTACTATTCACAAGTCACTATTCATCATTTCAAAGTCAGTTTGAGACTTTGAGAAGTTTTCAGAAATTTTACTATTCAAGAAACACTATTCATTCCCGGAGGGAAAGCACTATTCATGGTCACTATTCATCAGTACGTAAACTAGGTTTACGGGTACTAAAAATTCGCGTAACCATAAGGGTTTAGCTGCGAATTCATGAAACATCATTACGAACACATCATATAGACTAGAGTGGTCTATATATTATCAGAACATCATCTGCATTTTTGGTCATGCACGGTTATGCATTATTGCAATTTACGTATGTTCATTATTTACTAAACGTTACCACTCAGTCTTTACTACGAAACATATATCCGATACTCCCGAAAATGATCCTAATATGTATTCATATTCAATATAAGGATAAAAAAAAATCTATTACTAATTTACCCGGTGTTTTTAAAACAATTGCTATATTTTCCGTTAGGAGCTTATAACTCCGTCGGTTTTCGATATTTCAACCCGATAAACGTTCTAACACCCGATTCTTGCAAGGAATATAATTTTACAACTTTTACAACTTCGTCGTATTTTATTTTACCTCGTCACGATTTATTTCTAGTTAACTCGGTACAAGGTAACACCTAATGTATACACTAAACACACTAATACTTATCTAAATGGGGACAAGATCTTTAATTAACATCAAATCTCTTCTCCTTTTTCTTACATGTGTCGCCTCCCCCTAACCCCCTTTTGCCTAATACACCAAAAATGATTAATGCTAAAGTCTTATATGTTTCTTGATTTAATTTAGATAACACATACACTTAACAAATAAACTAGCAAAATTTCATCAAACTCTCTCTTTTCTCTCCTCCTTTGTTCGGCCAAGACAAGAACACCAACAAGAATCCATAATTTTTTGAAGATCAAGTTATAAACAAGTCTCATTTACATTCCTAGCTAGGATTTTGAAATAAAAATCCCTAGGTTTCTTATACATTTCACTCCAAATCATCTCAAATCTTCAAGTAAGCTTCAAGAACACTTTTTAATCTTTTCATACCTTCATTTTTTATATTTTCATGTTATATTAGTAACTAGTTATGCAAATATATATGTTATATATACCACTTTGTACAATAATACTCTTTAATCATAGATCTATAGATTTTTAGTGTAACCCCATGAAATCCACCAATTTTGGTGATTTTTAGGACCCCATGACACCTTAAGAAGGTGTATGGTAGGATTAGACTAGTTGTGGAGTTGATATGAAGTGTTTTGAACAAGCCTTGAACCATAAAAGTGATTTTTAACAACTATAGAAAAGGTTCTGTCCAAAAACGAAAAATATGGAAAACTCAGTAACTCTTGGACTATTTTGGCCTTCATATTCAGAAAATACTTTCAAAAACGAAACCGTGGCCGCAAGAATGAGTAAAAACCGACTTACGACGAGAAAGTTATGATTTTTCAAAGTTAGACGACGAAAACTAAATTTCTGAAAATTGTTTGCTGTTTTTCCGAACTTCAAAGGACAAAATGAGGCATTAGACGTGATCTAGACGACCCGACCTACTGAAAATATGTTAGTACATGTTAATACGAAACCGTGGATATAAAGAACGTAGAAAACGAGCTTATAACGACCGAGATATACACGTTTGAAACTTGACGAACTCTATTTATTTTTGACAGCCCATAATAGAAATATTTTCTAAGTGTAAAAACTATTATTTTTACAAGACATAACATTGATAGCCGATTTTCTATCTAATCAAGACGCGTATGATCAAAAGTAAAATAACACGACATTAAGATATTGCTACAAGGTTTCCAAAAACGTCGAGTTTAATCACTAACACTTAATGATCACATTTCTATGACTAGTTTTGCAAAGTCATTTGGTCACATTTTCAAGTTGTGAAAAATATTACAATTGCGACGAAAACACTATATTTGCCAATAGAATACCAAACGAGGATCGTGGAGTAACGTTTCAACATAATTACACGAAAAGTAGTTTATAACTTAACGAGACGTCAAAAATGTATTTTTCGACGATAAACGTTATTTTCAAAACTAACGAGTGGTATCGATAACATACGTATTTGCATGTGTAACATTATATCATTGCTTACATTAGTCCATATAATTCATATTAGGTTGCGGTTAGAGACCGAACCTCATTCCAGCATAATCACTATTGTCATTGTTTCTTTGCATCAGGTGGGTTTCATAGCCCCGACTTTTACATTGTTTATACATGATTTCTAAACCATCGGGGTGGGAATACAATGCTTGTTTTTACATACGGACACAAGTACCAAAACTGTTACTTTGCCTAAGTTACCACATTGCCATTAAAGTCCCTTACGAATCATGAACCGTTAATTATTTGTAAGCGCGGATGTTATGAATAGATCTATTTGGGTTGACACCCCGTCCGGGTTGGTCGCGCCAACTGGGTAAACGGACGCATATCATTCGGATTATTTCCGAGTGTCTAGCAAACACTTATTTGGGGCATTTATTATTGTGCTTAATTGCATACCAATTTGTCGAGCTTCGGGGTCATGAGATTAGAGCACTGTATAAATATATTTTTGGCTATGACATTATATTATTGTGATTGTCATGCTTCTGAAATCTTGTGGTCCGCACTTTACCTATTTACTTAAACCTATGAACTCACCAACATTATTGTTGACCCTTTTAGTGTGTATTCTCAGGTAATTAGGTGATGATACACCTCTTTGTATGGAGCACTTTCGAGTTACATTTTGGATGCACATCATGATGGGGATTTTTCTACAACATTTAGCGTTTGGTTTTGTATTTAAATCTTGCATTTTGATGGTGAACTCTGATTAATATGTTTTGTAAAACTTAACTTTAAATCAAACGCTTGTTTTTAAACGACTCACTTAGAGGTCGTTCTTTATTGCCTTGTACTTTGTGACTGAGAACATCACGCCCTCGGAATTCCATTCTGCTGCAAACACAGATTTTGGGGTTGTGATAGAAGGGATATGGCCGGATGACAAGAACGAGGCTAGAACCCTCCTTATGAAAATCAGCCAATACATCATGGAAAAAGATGTACTCTTCAAAAAATCTTATCTGATGCCCATGCTGCGGTGTGTCGGTCCTCTGCAAGCCAACTATGTCATTCGGGAGATACACATGAGAGCGTGCGGGATGCACTCCGGCCCACGTTCGGTGGTAGCAAAGGCAATCCGGCAGGGATACTATTGGCCAACCATGCATCGAGACGCAAGGGAGAAAATACAAAGGTGTGACTCTTGCCATATACACTCCCCAGTGCCCAAATTGCCCAAAAGTCTCATGACATCAATCATGACACCATGGCCGTTCTATCAATGGGGCATGGACGTCCTCGGCCCTCTCCCAGCAGCACCGAGGAAGGTCCAGTATGTCATAGTGGAAATTGATTACTTCACGAAATGGATCGAAGCAAAACCCTTGGCAAAAACCACAGGGAAAGAGGTTATAAAGTTTGTATGGAACAATATAGTGTGCCGGTTTGGTCTACCAGGCGTCATAGTCACGGACAATGGAACAAAACTTTGTCAAAGACCCGTTTAAAACCTGGTGTGAGAAGCTGAAGATAAGACAGATAAATACGGCGGTGGCACACCCACAGGCTAATGGGTTAGTGGAAAGAGCGAATAAAAGTTTGATGAGCGGGATAAAGACACGTCTGGGGAGATAAAGGGCTGGTTGGGTGGACGAACTCCCTAACGTTCTATGGACTCACCGAACATCTCTGAAGACGAGTAATGGAGAGACACCGTTTAGTCTCACGTATGGGAGTGAGGCGGTAATCCCAGCGGAAATCGGAATGCCGACGCATAGGACCATGATGGTTCGTGAAGGAACGAATGATGAAGAAACGCGTCTGAACTTAGATTTGTTACAAGAAATTCGGGAAAAAGCGGCCATTAGAGAGGCCAAGTACAAGGCAAAGGTGGAGCAGTATTACAACAGGAGAGTCCGGCCAGTGTCCTTCAAGGTCGGAGAATTCGTATACCGCAAGAATTAAGCCAGCAGAGTCGAGAACTTGGGAAAGCTAGGAACCAATTGGGAAGGTCCATACCGAGTAATAGAGGCTTTCCAGAATGGCTCCTACAAGCTAATGACGATGGAAGACATGGAAGTACCACACACTTGTAATGCAATTAATTTAAGGAAGTGCTATCTGTAGCAAATGTATTTCTTAATCAAGTGTAACCAAAATATATGAAATAAAAGATGAGCCGTATTCCAAGTTGGAATGATGGCAATTTTTCGACAAATTGATGTTAGACATAAGTTATTTGTGACTCCGACGGGCGGCTAGCTACCTCCAATCAAATGCGTAGTCTGTGTCTATTACTCATAACCCAGGTGCTATTCACCGAATGGTTATACTCTCCAAACGTGCTATTCACATGGGAAGAGCCCAGGTGCTATTCACCGAACGGTTATATTCCCCAAACGTGCTATTCACATGGGAAGAGCCCAGGTGCTATTCACCGAACGGTTACATTTACCCAAACGTGCTATTCACATGGGAAGAACCCAGGTGCTATTCACCGAACGGTTACATTCCCTAAACGTGCTATTCACATAGGAAGAACCTAGGTGGTATTCACCGAAAGGTTATATTCCATAACACATGCAGGGTTAAAGCCCGAATGATATTCATCAAACGATTTCACTCATCATACATCAAAGAAATGCAACAATAATCAAATTATTTAAACAAGGCAAAATTCTTTGTCCGTCAAACAAACGGACGGATAGTCATTCCCGAAAAAGAAAATATAAGACTGAAACAATGTTGTTCGTTAGGTTACATACAAAACAATGCCATCACTTGGCAACAAAGGAGCTAAGCTATTACAAAGAATTAAGGCTGCGCAGAGCCGGCAGGTCCCTGACCGGGGGTAGGAGGGGTCTCATCCGGAAGTAGGTTTTGTAGCTCCACTGGAGTCTGAAGATAAGCATTCGCAACTTTGTCCACAAAAGGATACCTCTTGACGAACAACTCATCATAGGCCGGATTAAGCTTATCATAAGCCTCCATATCAAATCCGGATGAGGCATCCAAAATAGTTTGCACAGCTTTGGGAGAGCGGCCCTCTTGCACGTCTTTGAGCCATCTGGCGGCAATTGCCAAATTAAAGGGCATAAATAAACTTCTCTTATACTCGGCACTCTGAAGAAGTCGACGAACAAAAGTGGGAAAATAATCTCGAACCAAACGCTGCTTGGAAACTTCTCCCTGGCCACACTGAACATCAAAGTCCTCTTTCTCCTTCCTCAGCAGCTGATTGTCTTCCTCTGCTGCAGTAAGCCTAGCTTCCAAGTCTTTGATTTTATTTGCCTGCTCAGCTCCTGCGGCAACCAAATCAAGCTTCTCTTTTTCGGCCTGGACAACCTTGGCAATCTCAGGGTCCCTGGCAGCCTGGACTTCTAACAACTCTTTCTTACACTCTTTATATCGGAGCTGAACATCCTTGCAAGACTCGTGAGCATGAGAAAGATCAGCGAACCGATCAGAGAGCTCCTCGTATCTTAGAAGCATGTTCGTCTGAGTCTGCATGCACATCCCCAACGAACGCCATGAACTTTTTAGAGCACCCTGGTCCGACATCCCATCATTGTAGAATTCGTAGTCAGCCGGGGTGAATAAGTTCATGAGCATGTCCCGGCAATTGGTAGCATTGTTCATCCTGGGGAGTAACGGACAATGCGTAAATAAGATAAAAAGGTAAAGAAAAGAAACAAAGAGTCGAATGAAGAAAGCATAAGGCTACTTACCCTCTCCTTCGCCCGCATGGCCGGATGAAAAAGCAATGGACCGTTCATGAGCTCCAGAAGCAAGGGCTAAAAAAATGAAATGTCAGAATAAAACAAATACTTATACAGTTATGACAAACAAAGCACTTGAGACAAACCTGAGTGGGCGAATGAAGGACTCTGAGGCGGAAAAGACAAAGCAGTGTGCCCTCCTTCATTCCTGTTAGGATCCGCGCGAGGGGATCGGGGGGCAATGTCCCCCCATCAAGGGTGACTCGAATTCATCGCTCTGACGGCGAAGGGAAATCAACAGCTCAGCATTTGTCTCTTCTTCATGCTGAGAAGTAACAGTCAGAACATGGACAGGTTCGACCCTGCTGATTGGGATTGGAGAAGAAATGTGTGTAGAGCTCAACTCATGATCGGATGATTGTTCGACACGTTTCTTTTTCCTCGCCGAACGAGAAGAAGCCCCTACTCCGGTAGCACGCTTCTTCCTGGCTTGCCCCTGCCCTTCGGCAGCAGCCCTAGCTGCCGCCAGATCTTCCTTCCTTTTCTTGGCAGCAAGCACTTGTTAGACCCGTTTCTCGGGTACTTGGACCCCACCCTAGATGAAAGTGGACAAAAGGCCTTACGTGATTGGCCAGTCAACGAATGTGGCGTAGTGGTCAAACCCGGTAGTCAACTAATAGTCAAAGTATGACTAATGTAGTTATATTAAATATGATGCATAAACTAAAGGGGCCTAGGTTGCCAAGTGTTAAATATGTTATAAAGTGTGTTGTGGCCAAATAAGAAAGAATAGGACTTGAAGGACCATTTGTGTCATTTGGCCAAAATGCCAACTAACTAGTCTATAAATATCTTAGATATTCCAGACAATTCATTTTGTCTGGTGTGATTGTGTATGTGTCGACATAGCCAAGAAGGAGGTAAAACCATGTTTTCTTGATGATCAAAATTGGTGAAAGATTATTACTCCAAATCAAGAATTAAGCTAGTACCAATCATCCTTTCAAGTAAGTTATTACTTATCTTAAGTTAATTGATGATTGGAAGGTTAGGGTTTATGAACCCTAACTTGGGAAAGATGGGTAAATGGTGTTTTAAGAATAATTAAAAGGTAATGATGATTATATGATGTGTTGATGATGGGTTTAAGTTAGTAAGTGATGGGATTGCTTATCATGTAATCAATATATGATTATATGATGATTAGAGATGAAAGAAGTAAGTTGATGGTTGTATAAACAATTGTTATGATTATTATGTTATGTGTTAAGTGTTTGTATGATGTTATGATTTAGGGTCTTTATGATGATGATGATGATGATGATGATGATGATGATGATGATAAGGTTGATGATGAGGCCTTGATGTGCTTAGCTTGGAGCTAAGGTAAGTAAAATGATGATGACATGTGTTATATGGATTTCTAACATATGTGTGTTATGTATGTTTTATGTCAAGTATTATGGATTGATATATGATAAAGTGATGTGATGAATATGGCCTATGTGATGAGTTGATGTTATGGAATAAGTTGATGTTATGTGTTAGATGAGAGGTGGAGTAGTAAGCTCGTATGTAAGTGTTTATTGTATATGATGCTTATGTGTTGATTGAAGTATAATGGTATATTATGATCGTTTTACTTACTAAGCGAAAGCTTATGGTTTAGTTGTCTAACCATTTTGTAGGTTTTTATGTTATCATGGAAGGCTTGGACTAAGGATAAAGACTTGGTTATGTGATATTAGAAGGATGGTAAGAAAGTAGAGCTTAGGTAGATACCGAGCTCAAATGTAAAGTTTGTACCTCCGTGAGTCAAGTAATGTTTTGTAAAGTGTAGCCAAGTGGTAAAATGTATGTCAAGGTTGTCCTAACGATTTGGTGGTCAACCATTGTGTTAAAGTATGTTTTATGTGTTTAAGGGTAAAGTTAGATGGGCGGTTGGCTTAAGAGCAAATACACCCATTTTGGGTTGTAAACGGGTCAAGTGTTTATGGAATATGTCTTGTATGTTAAAGTAATGACGTTGGTCTAGTTTGGTGGGTAAATGAAGTGGTAAAAGTGGTTTGTAGTGTAAGTGGGTCAAAATGGGTTTTGGCACAAAACCCGTCGCTTTGTAAAGCACGTTTCCATGGGTCGTTATGACCAAGTTTATTTATATATTTGATGTTTATAATGTCCTAATGATTTCTGGAAGTTTTGGTGTTATATCATGTTATAGAAGTCGTTTTTCGGAAAAATGGGTCAAAAGTGCACCAAAGGGTTATGCAGAAAAAGGGGTGTTTGGGACAAGGTCTATTTTAACCCGTTTTGGGTCAAATGGGTTAAGAATTTTGGGAAACAATGTATATGGTATATTTTAGTTCAATGTGCATTAATTGTGTTTAAATATATGTCTAAAGTGTCGACTTTTTGTGTTTAAAGGCGTACGGGTCATTTTGAGAAAGTTGTGCATAAAAGGGGTTATAGTGCACTTTAGGGGTCCTTAGTGCACAAAGGTGTTATAGTGCACTTTAGGGGTCCTTAGTGCACAATAGGGGTTATAGTGCACTTTAGGGGTCCTTAGTGCGCAGGACAGGTCACAGTGCACTTTAGGGTGCCACTCGTCTTTTTAAAAGTATTTGAGGATAGTCTCATTTAAAAATGGGTTCAAGGTCTATATGCCTAAGGATTTTGTTAATGGTTAAAAGAGTTTTGGAATGAAGGTCAAAGTTGGTTCGTTTCAGCGTAAAAGTCAAAGTTTTTGGTCAAAGCGTTCAAGGGGTGTTACAGCTTGGTATCAGAGCTTCGGTTTAAGTGAATTAGGTTTCCACTATAGGTTGCCTAGTCTTAAACCACTCTTAGAAGCGTTTAACGTAAGTGTTAGTGATGCGGAAAGTAGTTGTTAAGTATGAGGTGAATTATGTTTTATGTTAGATGAGCTTAAAGACGATAAGTGATGGATGTGTGTTGTAGAGTTCATGAGTATGAAATATGAGTCCGTGGAGGTCTTGAAGTGTTTGAATGATTAGTTAGCCGTGCACCTTGGTTGGTGTCGGTGATTGTATTGCTATTATGTGAATGTATGATAGAGTAATAGTAATGGAATGCGAGTAGCAATGCTAAGCGGTATTAGAGATGGGTTAGTAAGTGAATTAAAGTGTCATGATGCCTTAGTTATAAGGTAAGCTAGTGCTTGCGGCTAATTAGAATGTTGATGCTTAGACATAGATTGATTGTGCAATGTGATGTGTGAACCATAGACTTCATAATTTGATTATGATTATAAATGTTTTAACACTTGTCGGATAAGTGTTAAGTGTTATGATATGATTGCTTATGTGATGTTAAATCAATGGTAGCTTATTATATGTCTAAGTTTTATGTAGTGTGCTTGAGGGCATGATTGCATAGAAGTGATGAATGAGATGCAGATTGTGCTAGAAGTCATAAGTGATATGAAGTACGCTAGAAAGAATTGTAAAACATGAATATAATCATGTTAAAATATTTGAAATGTGTATGATGAGATTAATGAGAATGTTATAGAATAAACCTATGTAAGGTTTATATGTGTAAATGTTGAATAGACTAAATGAAGTGATAGTATAAGTTGAGAATATGGTCAACATGGGGTTGACGGGTAATAGTGAAAGTGTGTTGTAAGAACACATAGAAAATGTGTGAATTGTAATGAACAAGCATCATACATAACTTGTCTAAAATAAAGATGACACATAGTGAGTGTGTGAGTCAACTTGGGGTTGAGGGATGAAAGATAAGTTGCATTGTGAAAATGCAAAGATAATAAATGGGCAAGTATTATATAGAAACTTGTCGAGATGATAGTAAACGTGGTAGTGAATGTTGAAATTGCTTAAGGCAATGAGAATTGAGAAAATGATAGTTTGTACTTAATGATAGAAGTACATGAAAGATAAAATGAGTAAAGATGTTAAAGTAGATATAGCTTGGATCCAATGCTCTAGTTATGGTATCCTTCGGGATAGCCCAGCTTGCCTTTATGGCATGTGTTTATGGTATCCTTCGGGATAGCCCAGCTTGCTTTTTTGGCATGGTTGTTAGCTTGCCTTCACCGGCATGGTTTGCCTATATCCTTGGCATGTGTTTGGCATCCTTTGAGATGGCTTAGCTTGCCTTCATGGCATGTGTTTGGCATCCTTTGAGATGGCCTAGCTTGCCTTTATGGCATGGATGATAGCTTGCCTTTATGGCATGGATGTTTAGCTTGCCTTTATGGCATGGATGATAGCTTGCCTTTATGGCATGGATGTTTAGCTTGCCTTTATGGCATGGATGATAGCTTGCCTTTATGGCATGGATGTTTAGCTTGCCTTTATGGCATGGATGATAGCTTGCCTTTATGGCATGGTGGTTAGCTTGCCTTTATGGCATGGATGGAAAGTTAGTGAGATTGGATCCAAGGCTAGAAAAGATGGAAAGTAAAGCAAGTACGAATGTTATGTCGGAAGCTTATAAGTAGGATGGTTTATGGTTTATTGATTTAAATGGATTGGGACGCCTTTTTATTTAAATGAAGAAATTGTAAATCGCCGAACCATAAGTTTATAATTCCTTACTTACATAGATTATGACGCCTTTTTATGTAAATAAAGAGTTATAAACGAGTGGACTTATGTGTAGCCGATATGACATGAGTACGGATAGTAATATGAGAAAGTGAAAACTAAAATAGGTTAGACGTCATAAGAAAATATAGATATGAATAAAACTTATAGCGGCATTAAGGTAATGTGTAAACCTTAAGATAGATGCGTAGAGCGAGTTTGTGCATTAAGTTGATAAGTTAATGAGTAAGTATTCTCAAGATTTGACAAGAAGATTGCTTAAGTAATGCGAAGAAAATATTTTGAAAGTGCCATTTAGATGGTACTTGATGTCTAAATTGAATTAAGTTGTCGGTTTTTTGAAGTAGATAAGTGTTGGTATTATGTAAAATGTGAAAGTGGCCGGTATATGACTTTATGGCATATTAGTGCATGGAATTATGACGTGGTAATAGTGCCGAAGTTTGACTTATATAAAGTCAGAATAGTAAAATTTCCATATGACTGGTCGTCAATTAGGAAAATTTTAAGAAAAGTTTGTGATGAGAAGTGTGTTTTTAGTGGATTATGAGTTATGATTGCGTATAGTGAGTTTAGAAATTGCGAGATCATGTAGATCGTTGCAAGGTAATGGCTTAAAGAGCATGAGAATTAGGACATGTACCTGCTGAGAATTGGGTTGGATAGTAATAGACGAGAAATTTCGGGGACGAAATCTAAATAAGGGGGTAGAATTGTTAGACCCGTTTCCCGGGTACTTGGACCCTACCTTAGATGAAAGTGGATCAAAGACCTTACGTGATTGGCCAGTCAACGAATGTGGCGTAGTGGTCAAACCCGGTAGTCAACTAATAGTCAAAGTATGACTAATGTAGTTATATTAAATATGATGCATAAACTAAAAGGGCCTAGGTTGCCAAGTGTTAAATATGTTATAAAGTATGTTGTGGCCAAAGAAAAAGATTAGGACTTGAAGGACCATTTGTGTCATTTGGCCAAAATGCCAACTAACTAGTCTAGAAATATCTTAGATATTCTAGACAATTCATTTTGTCTGGTGTGATTGTGTATGTGTCGACATAGCCAAGAAGGAGGGAAAACCATGTTTTCTTGATGATCAAATTGGTGAAAGATTAGTACTCCAAATCAAGAATTAAGCTAGTACCAATCATCCTTTCAAGTAAGTTATTACTTATCTTAAGTTAATTGATGATTGGAAGGTTAGGGTTTATGAACCCTAACTTGGGAAAGATGGGTAAATGGTGTTTTAAGTATAATTAAGAGGTAATGATGATTATATGATGTGTTGATGATGGGTTTAAGTTCGTAAGTGATGGGATTGCTTATCATGTAATCAATATATGATTATATGATGATTAGAGATGAAAGAAGTAAGTTGATGGTTGTATAAACTATTGTTATGATTATTATGTTATGTGTTAAGTATTTGTATGATGTTATGATTTAGGGTGTTTATGATGATGATGATGATGATGATGATGATGATGATGATGATGATGATGATGATGATGATAAGGTTGATGATGAGGCCTTGATGTGCTTAGCTTGGAGCTAAGGTAAGTAAAATGATGATGACATGTGTTATATGGATTTCTAACATATGTGTGTTATGTATGTTTTATGTTAAGTATTATGGATTGATATATGCTTAAGTGATGTGATGAATATGACCTATGTGATGAGTTGATGTTATGGAATAAGTTGATGTTATGTGTTAGATGAGAGGTGGAGTAGTAAGCTCGTATGTAAGTGTTTATTGTATATGATGCTTATGTGTTGATTGAAGTATAATGGTATGTTATGATCGTTTTACTTACTAAGCGAAAGCTTATGGTTTAGTTGTCTAACCATTTTGTAGGTTTGTATGCTATCATGGAAGGCTTGGACTAAGGATAAAGACTTGGTTATGTGATATTAGAAGGATGGTAAGAAAGTAGAGCTTAGGTAGATACCGAGCTCAAGTGTAAAGTTTGTACCCCCGTGAGTCAAGTAATGTTTTGTAAAGTATAGCCAAGTGGCAAAATGTATGTCAAGGTTGTCCTAACGATTTGGTGGTCAACCGTTGTGTTAAAGTATGTTTTATGTATTTAAGGGTAAAGTTAGGGGGCGTTTGGTTTAAGAGTAAATATACCCATTTTGGGTTGTAAACGGGTCAAGTGTTTATGGAACATGTCTTGTATGTTAAAGTAATGACGTTGGTCTAGTTTGGTGGGTAAATGAAGTGGCAAAAGTGGTTTGTAGTGTAAATAGGTCAAAATGGGTTTTGGCACTAAATCACTTTGTAAAGCACGTTTCCGCGGGTCGTTATGACTAAGTTTATTTATATATTTGATGTTTTTAATGTCCTAATGATTTCTGAAAGTTTTGGTGTTATGTCATGTTATAGAAGCCGTTTTCCGGAAAAATGGGTCAAAAGTGCACCAAAGGGTTATGCAGAAAAAGGGGTGTTTGGGACAAGGTCTATTTTAAACCATTTTGGGTCAAATGGGTTAAGAATTTTGGGAAACAATGTATATGGTATATTTTAGTTCAATGTGTATTAAATGTGTTTAAATATATGTCTAAAGTGTCGACTTTTTGTGTTTAAAGGCGTACGGGTCATTTTGAGAAAGTTGTGCATAAAAGGGGTTATAGTGCACTTTAGGGGTCCTTAGTGCACCAAAGGTGTTATAGTGCACTTTAGGGGTCCTTAGTGCACAATAGGGGTTATAGTGCACTTTAGGGGTCCTTAGTGCGCAGGACAGGTCACAGTGCACTTTAGGGTGCCACTCGTCTTTTTAAAAGTATTTGAGTATAGTCTCATTTAAAAATGGGTTCAAGGTCTATATGCCTAAGGATTTTGTTAATGGTCAAAAGAGTTTTGGAATGAAGGTAAAAGTTGGGTCGTTTCCGCGTAAAAGTCAAAGTTTTTGGTCAAAGCGTTCACGAGGTGTTACAGCACTATCTCGCAAGGCACTTCAACAGCCTTCATCAGCTTTGACTTGGGAGGAATCTCCTCAACATTCTCAACCGGGGGAGTGGTATAAGTCACGTGTTCCTCCCCCTCGGCCAAAGGCTGCCCAGCCGAAACCTTGGCCCCCTCGAAGCTAGGAAAACGTAGAAATTCAAACATGGTAACAACTGCGTCACAAAAACAAAAAGGAAAACAACATAAGATAGAAGGGGTTAGTCACAAAAGGGACGAACAAAATACATAAGAGGGCATATTACCGTTTCCCCCCGGACCCTTCAAGACACACTTATATCCGGCGTGCTTCCAAACGGAACTGAGCCCAACAGCGTACAACAAACTGGGATGCGGCTTGTGATGGGGAATAACCACCTCCCGGAGCCTCTCAACTAAGTCTTCATCATAAGTACCAGAAGGCGGAGGGGGATCCGAGACGTTTGAGTCTGGATGACGCCATGGCATAGGAATAGGAATAGCCCTCCGATCAACGAGAAAAAACTGATTCTTTCAATTCTTAAGACTGGACTTTATCTCCTTGAAGCAAGGCTTGAAAGTCTTACCGGTTCGTGCTTGGAAAGAAAACCAGTGACCTTGTTCGCAACGTTTATAAATCACCCGAAACAGAAGGACGGTAGGATCAATGTCCAAAGCTCTGCAATACATCTCAAACATGGTCGTCCGGTTTATACCAATCGGCACCAACTGGGAAATATGGTCGTCCGGTTTATGATGATGATGATGATGATGATGATAATGATGATGATGATAAGGTTGATGATGAGGCCTTGATGTGCTTAGCTTGGAGCTAAGGTAAGTAAAATGATGATGACATGTGTTATATGGATTTCTAACATATGTGTGTTATGTATGTTTTATGTCAAGTATTATGGATTGATATATGATAAAGTGATGTGATGAATATGGCCTATGTGATGAGTTGATGTTATGGAATAAGTTGATGTTATGTGTTAGATGAGAGGTGGAGTAGTAAGCTCGTATGTAAGTGTTTATTGTATATGATGCTTATGTGTTGATTGAAGTATAATGGTATATTATGATCGTTTTACTTACTAAGCGAAAGCTTATGGTTTAGTTGTCTAACCATTTTGTAGGTTTTTATGTTATCATGGAAGGCTTGGACTAAGGATAAAGACTTGGTTATGTGATATTAGAAGGATGGTAAGAAAGTAGAGCTTAGGTAGATACCGAGCTCAAATGTAAAGTTTGTACCCCGTGAGTCAAGTAATGTTTTGTAAAGTGTAGCCAAGTGGTAAAATGTATGTCAAGGTTGTCCTAACGATTTGGTGGTCAACCATTGTGTTAAAGTATGTTTTATGTGTTTAAGGGTAAAGTTAGATGGGCGGTTGGCTTAAGAGCAAATACACCCATTTTGGGTTGTAAACGGGTCAAGTGTTTATGGAATATGTCTTGTATGTTAAAGTAATGACGTTGGTCTAGTTTGGTGGGTAAATGAAGTGGTAAAAGTGGTTTGTAGTGTAAGTGAGTCAAAATGGGTTTTGGCACAAAACCCGTCGCTTTGTAAAGCACGTTTCCATGGGTCGTTATGACCAAGTTTATTTATATATTTGATGTTTATAATGTCCTAATGATTTCTGGAAGTTTTGGTGTTATATCATGTTATAGAAGTCGTTTTTCGGAAAAATGGGTCAAAAGTGCACCAAAGGGTTATGCAGAAAAAGGGGTGTTTGGGACAAGGTCTATTTTAACCCGTTTTGGGTCAAATGGGTTAAGAATTTTGGGAAACAATGTATATGGTATATTTTAGTTCAATGTGCATTAATTGTTTTTAAATATATGTCTAAAGTGTCGAATTTTTGTGTTTAAAGGCGTACGGGTCATTTTGAGAAAGTTGTGCATAAAAGGGGTTATAGTGCACTTTAGAGGTCCTTAGTGCACCAAAGGTGTTATAGTGCACTTTAGGGGTCCTTAGTGCACAATAGGGGTTATAGTGCACTTTAGGGGTCCTTAGTGCGCAGGACAGGTCACAGTGCACTTTAGGGTGCCACTCGTCTTTTTAAAAGTATTTGAGTATAGTCTCATTTAAAAATGGGTTCAAGGTCTATATGCCTAAGGATTTTGTTAATGGTTAAAAGAGTTTTGGAATGAAGGTCAAAGTTGGTTCGTTTCAGCGTAAAAGTCAAAGTTTTTGGTCAAAGCGTTCAAGGGGTGTTACAGCTTGGTATCAGAGCTTCGGTTTAAGTGAATTAGGTTTCCACTATAGGTTGCCTAGTCTTAAACCACTCTTAGAAGCGTTTAACGTAAGTGTTAGTGATGCGGAAAGTAGTTGTTAAGTATGAGGTGAATTATGTTTTATGTTAGATGAGCTTAAAGACGATAAGTGATGGATGTGTGTTGTAGAGTTCATGAGTATGAAATATGAGTCCGTGGAGGTCTTGAAGTGTTTGAATGATTAGTTAGCCGTGCACCTTGGTTGGTGTCGGTGATTGTATTGCTATTATGTGAATGTATGATAGAGTAATAGTAATGGAATGCGAGTAGCAATGCTAAGCGGTATTAGAGATGGGTTAGTAAGTGAATTAAAGTGTCATGATGCCTTAGTTATAAGGTAAGCTAGTGCTTGCGGCTAATTAGAATGTTGATGCTTAGACATAGATTGATTGTGCAATGTGATGTGTGAACCATAGACTTCATAATTTGATTATGATTATAATTGTTTTAACACTTGTCGGATAAGTGTTAAGTGTTATGATATGATTGCTTATGTGATGTTAAATCAATGGTAGCTTATTATATGTATAAGTTTTATGTAGTGTGCTTGAGGGCATGATTGCATAGAAGTGATGAATGAGATGCAGATTGTGCTAGAAGTCATAAGTGATATGAAGTACGCTAGAAAGAATTGTAAAACATGAATATAATCATGTTAAAATATTTGAAATGTGTATGATGAGATTAATGAGAATGTTATAGAATAAACCTATGTAAGGTTTATATGTGTAAAGGTTGAATAGACTAAATGAAGTGATAGTATAAGTTGAGAATATGGTCAACATGGGGTTGACGGGTAATAGTGAAAGTGTGTTGTAAGAACACATAGAAAATGTGTGAATTGTAATGAACAAGCATCATACATAACTTGCCTAAAATAAAGATGACACATAGTGAGTGTGTGAGTCAACTTGGGGTTGAGGGATGAAAGATAAGTTGCATTGTGAAAATGCAAAGATAATAAATAGGCAAGTATTATATAGAAACTTGTCGAGATGATAGTAAACGTGGTAGTGAATGTTGAAATTGCTTAAGGCAATGAGAATTGAGAAAATGATAGTTTGTACTTAATGATAGAAGTACATGAAAGATAAAATGAGTAAAGATGTTAAAGTAGATATAGCTTGGATCCAATGCTCTACTTATGGTATCCTTCGGGATAGCCCAGCTTGCCTTTATGGCATGTGTTTATGGTATCCTTCGGGATAGCCCAGCTTGCTTTTTTGGCATGGTTGTTAGCTTGCCTTCACCGGCATGGTTTGCCTATATCCTTGGCATTGTGTTTGGCATCCTTTGAGATGGCTTAGCTTGCCTTCATGGCATGTGTTTGGCATCCTTTGAGATGGCATAGCTTGCCTTTATGGCATGGATGATAGCTTGCCTTTATGGCATGGATGTTTAGCTTGCCTTTATGGAATGGATGATAGCTTGCCTTTATGGCATGGATGTTTAGCTTGCCTTTATGGCATGGATGGTAGCTTGCCTTTATGGCATGGATGTTTAGCTTGCCTTTATGGCATGGATGTTTAGCTTGCCTTTATGGCATGGATGATAGCTTGCCTTTATGGCATGGATGGAAAGTTAGTGAGATTGGATCCAAGGCTAGAAAAGATGGAAAGTAAAGCAAGTACGAATGTTATGTCGGAAGCGTATAAGTAGGATGGTTTATGGTTTATTGATTTAAATGGATTGGGACGCCTTTTCATTTAAATGAAGAAATTGTAAATCGCCGAACCATAAGTTTATAATTCCTTACTTACATAGATTGTGACGCCTTTTTATGTAAATAAAGAGTTATAAACGAGTGGACTTATGTGTAGCCGATATGACATGAGTACGGATAATAATATGAGAAAGTGAAAACTAAAATAGGTTAGACGTCATAAGAAAATATAGATATGAATAAAACTTATAGCGGCATTAAGGTAATGTGTAAACCTTAAGATAGATGCGTAGAGCGAGTTTGTGCATTAAGTTGATAAGTTAATGAGTAAGTATTCTCAAGATTTGACAAGAAGATTGCTTAAGTAATGCGAAGAAAATATTTTGAAAGTGCCATTTAGATGGTACTTGATGTCTAAATTGAATTAAGTTGTCGGTTTTTGAAGTAGATAAGTGTTGGTATTATGTAAAATGTGAAAGTGGCCGGTATATGACTTTATGGCATGTTAGTGCATGGAATTATGACGTGGTAATAGTGCCGAAGTTTGACTTATATAAAGTCAGAATAGTAAAATTTCCATATGACTGGTCGTCAATTAGGAAAAATTTTAGAAAAGTTTGTGATGAGAAGTGTGTTTTTAGTGGATTATGAGTTATGATTGCGTATAGTGAGTTTAGAAATTGCGAGATCATGTAGATCGTTGCAAGGTAATGGCTTAAAGAGCATGAGAATTAGGACATGTACCTGTTGAGAATTGGGTTGGATAGTAATAGACGAGAAATTTCGGGGACAAAATCTAAATAAGGGGGTAGAATTGTTAGACCGTTTCCCGGGTACTTGGACCCTACCTTAGATGAAAGTGGATCAAAGACCTTACGTGATTGGCCAGTCAACGAATGTGGCGTAGTGGTCAAACCCGATAGTCAACTAATAGTCAAAGTATGACTAATGTAGTTATATTAAATATGATGCATAAACTAAAAGGGCCTAGGTTGCCAAGTGTTAAATATGTTATAAAGTATGTTGTGGCCAAAGAAAAAGAATAGGACTTGAAGGACCATTTGTGTCATTTGGCCAAAATGCCAACTAACTAGTCTAGAAATATCTTAGATATTCTAGACAATTCATTTTGTCTGGTGTGATTGTGTATGTGTCAACATAGCCAAGAAGGAGGGAAAACCATGTTTTCTTGATGATCAAATTGGTGAAAGATTAGTACTCCAAATCAAGAATTAAGCTAGTACCAATCATCCTTTCAAGTAAGTTATTACTTATCTTAAGTTAATTGATGATTGGAAGGTTAGGGTTTATGAACCCTAACTTGGGAAAGATGGGTAAATGGTGTTTTAAGTATAATTAAGAGGTAATGATGATTATATGATGTGTTGATGATGGGTTTAAGTTCGTAAGTGATGGGATTGCTTATCATGTAATCAATATATGATTATATGATGATTAGAGATGAAAGAAGTAAGTTGATGGTTGTATAAACTATTGTTATGATTATTATGTTATGTGTTAAGTATTTGTATGATGTTATGATTTAGGGTGTTTATGATGATGATGATGATGATGATGATGATGATGATGATGATAAGGTTGATGATGAGGCCTTGATGTGCTTAGCTTGGAGCTAAGGTAAGTAAAATGATGATGACATGTGTTATATGGATTTCTAACATATGTGTGTTATGTATGTTTTATGTTAAGTATTACGGATTGATATATGCTTAAGTGATGTGATGAATATGACCTATGTGATGAGTTGATGTTATGGAATAATTTGATGTTATGTGTTAGATGAGAGGTGGAGTAGTAAGCTCGTATGTAAGTGTTTATTGTATATGATGCTTATGTGTTGATTGAAGTATAATGGTATGTTATGATCGTTTGACTTACTAAGCGAAAGCTTATGGTTTAGTTGTCTAACCATTTTGTAGGTTTGTATGCTATCATGGAAGGCTTGGACTAAGGATAAAGACTTGGTTATGTGATATTAGAAGGATGGTAAGAAAGTAGAGCTTAGGTAGATACCGAGCTCAAGTGTAAAGTTTGTACCCCCGTGAGTCAAGTAATGTTTTGTAAAGTATAGCCAAGTGGCAAAATGTATGTCAAGGTTGTCCTAACGATTTGGTGGTCAACCGTTGTGTTAAAGTATGTTTTATGTATTTAAGGGTAAAGTTAGGGGGCGTTTGGTTTAAGAGTAAATATACCCATTTTGGGTTGTAAACGGGTCAAGTGTTTATGGAACATGTCTTGTATGTTAAAGTAATGACGTTGGTCTAGTTTGGTGGGTAAATGAAGTGGTAAAAGTGGTTTGTAGTGTAAATGGGTCAAAATGGGTTTTGGCACTAAATCACTTTGTAAAGCACGTTTCCGCGGGTCGTTATGACTAAGTTTATTTATATATTTGATGTTTATAATGTCCTAATGATTTCTGAAAGTTTTGGTGTTATGTCATGTTATAGAAGCCGTTTTCTGGAAAAATGGGTCAAAAGTGCACCAAAGGGTTATGCAGAAAAAGGGGTGTTTGGGACAAGGTCTATTTTAACCCATTTTGGGTCAAATGGGTTAAGAATTTTGGGAAACAATGTATATGGTATATTTTAGTTCAATGTGTATTAAATGTGTTTAAATATATGTCTAAAGTGTCGACTTTTTGTGTTTAAAGGCGTACGGGTCATTTTGAGAAAGTTGTGCATAAAAGGGGTTATAGTGCACTTTAGGGGTCCTTAGTGCACCAAAGGTGTTATAGTGCACTTTAGGGGTCCTTAGTGCACAATAGGGGTTATAGTGCACTTTAGGGGTCCTTAGTGCGCAGGACAGGTCACAGTGCACTTTAGGGTGCCACTCGTCTTTTTAAAAGTATTTGAGTATAGTCTCATTTAAAAATGGGTTCAAGGTCTATATGCCTAAGGATTTTGTTAATGGTCAAAAGAGTTTTGGAATGAAGGTAAAAGTTGGGTCGTTTCCGCGTAAAAGTCAAAGTTTTTGGTCAAAGCGTTCACGAGGTGTTACAGCACTATCTCGCAAGGCACTTCAACAGCCTTCATCAGCTTTGACTTGGGAGGAATCTCCTCAACATTCTCAACCGGGGGAGTGGTATAAGTCACGTGTTCCTCCCCCTCGGCCAAAGGCTGCCCAGCCGAAACCTTGGCCCCCTCGAAGCTAGGAAAACGTAGAAATTCAGACATGGTAACAACTGCATCACAAAAACAAAAAGGAAAACAACATAAGATAGAAGGGGTTAGTCACAAAAGGGACGAACAAAATACATAAGAGGGCATATTACCGTTTCCCCCCGGACCCTTCAAGACACACTTATATCCGGCGTGCTTCCAAACGGAACTGAGCCCAACAGCGTACAACAAACTGGGATGCGGCTTGTGATGGGGAATAACCACCTCCCGGAGCCTCTCAACTAAGTCTTCATCATAAGTACCAGAAGGCGGAGGGGGATCCGAGACGTTTGAGTCTGGATGACGCCATGGCATAGGAATAGGAATAGCCCTCCGATCAACGAGAAAAAACTGATTCTTTCAATTCTTAAGACTGGACTTTATCTCCTTGAAGCAAGGCTTGAAAGTCTTACCGGTTCGTGCTTGGAAAGAAAACCAGTGACCTTGTTCGCAACGTTTATAAAACACCCGGAACAGAAGGACGGTAGGATCAATGTCCAAAGCTCTGCAATACATCTCAAACATGGTCGTCCGGTTTATACCAATCGGCACCATCTGGGAAATATGGTCGTCCGGTTTATGATGATGATGATGATGATGATGATGATAATGATGATGATGATAAGGTTGATGATGAGGCCTTGATGTGCTTAGCTTGGAGCTAAGGTAAGTAAAATGATGATGACATGTGTTATATGGATTTCTAACATATGTGTGTTATGTATGTTTTATGTCAAGTATTATGGATTGATATATGATAAAGTGATGTGATGAATATGGCCTATGTGATGAGTTGATGTTATGGAATAAGTTGATGTTATGTGTTAGATGAGAGGTGGAGTAGTAAGCTCGTATGTAAGTGTTTATTGTATATGATGCTTATGTGTTGATTGAAGTATAATGGTATATTATGATCGTTTTACTTACTAAGCGAAAGCTTATGGTTTAGTTGTCTAACCATTTTGTAGGTTTTTATGTTATCATGGAAGGCTTGGACTAAGGATAAAGACTTGGTTATGTGATATTAGAAGGATGGTAAGAAAGTAGAGCTTAGGTAGATACCGAGCTCAAATGTAAAGTTTGTACCCCCGTGAGTCAAGTAATGTTTTGTAAAGTGTAGCCAAGTGGTAAAATGTATGTCAAGGTTGTCCTAACGATTTGGTGGTCAACCATTGTGTTAAAGTATGTTTTATGTGTTTAAGGGTAAAGTTAGATGGGCGGTTGGCTTAAGAGCAAATACACCCATTTTGGGTTGTAAACGGGTCAAGTGTTTATGGAATATGTCTTGTATGTTAAAGTAATGACGTTGGTCTAGTTTGGTGGGTAAATGAAGTGGTAAAAGTGGTTTGTAGTGTAAGTGGGTCAAAATGGGTTTTGGCACAAAACCCGTCGCTTTGTAAAGCACGTTTCCATGGGTCGTTATGACCAAGTTTATTTATATATTTGATGTTTATAATGTCCTAATGATTTCTGGAAGTTTTGGTGTTATATCATGTTATAGAAGTCGTTTTTCGGAAAAATGGGTCAAAAGTGCACCAAAGGGTTATGCAGAAAAAGGGGTGTTTGGGACAAGGTCTATTTTAACCCGTTTTGGGTCAAATGGGTTAAGAATTTTGGGAAACAATGTATATGGTATATTTTAGTTCAATGTGCATTAATTGTTTTTAAATATATGTCTAAAGTGTCGACTTTTTGTGTTTAAAGGCGTACGGGTCATTTTGAGAAAGTTGTGCATAAAAGGGGTTATAGTGCACTTTAGGGGTCCTTAGTGCACCAAAGGTGTTATAGTGCACTTTAGGGGTCCTTAGTGCACAATAGGGGTTATAGTGCACTTTAGGGGTCCTTAGTGCGCAGGACAGGTCACAGTGCACTTTAGGGTGCCACTCGTCTTTTTAAAAGTATTTGAGTATAGTCTCATTTAAAAATGGGTTCAAGGTCTATATGCCTAAGGATTTTGTTAATGGTTAAAAGAGTTTTGGAATGAAGGTCAAAGTTGGTTCGTTTCAGCGTAAAAGTCAAAGTTTTTGGTCAAAGCGTTCAAGGGGTGTTACAGCTTGGTATCAGAGCTTCGGTTTAAGTGAATTAGGTTTCCACTATAGGTTTCCTAGTCTTAAACCACTCTTAGAAGCGTTTAACGTAAGTGTTAGTGATGCGGAAAGTAGTTGTTAAGTATGAGGTGAATTATGTTTTATGTTAGATGAGCTTAAAGACGATAAGTGATGGATGTGTGTTGTAGAGTTCATGAGTATGAAATATGAGTCCGTGGAGGTCTTGAAGTGTTTGAATGATTAGTTAGCCGTGCACCTTGGTTGGTGTCGGTGATTGTATTGCTATTATGTGAATGTATGATAGAGTAATAGTAATGGAATGCGAGTAGCAATGCTAAGCGGTATTAGAGATGGGTTAGTAAGTGAATTAAAGTGTCATGATGCCTTAGTTATAAGGTAAGCTAGTGCTTGCGGCTAATTAGAATGTTGATGCTTAGACATAGATTGATTGTGCAATGTGATGTGTGAACCATAGACTTCATAATTTGATTATGATTATAAATGTTTTAACACTTGTCGGATAAGTGTTAAGTGTTATGATATGATTGCTTATGTGATGTTAAATCAATGGTAGCTTATTATATGTCTAAGTTTTATGTAGTGTGCTTGAGGGCATGATTGCATAGAAGTGATGAATGAGATGCAGATTGTGCTAGAAGTCATAAGTGATATGAAGTACGCTAGAAAGAATTGTAAAACATGAATATAATCATGTTAAAATATTTGAAATGTGTATGATGAGATTAATGAGAATGTTATAGAATAAACCTATGTAAGGTTTATATGTGTAAAGGTTGAATAGACTAAATGAAGTGATAGTATAAGTTGAGAATATGGTCAACATGGGGTTGACGGGTAATAGTGAAAGTGTGTTGTAAGAACACATAGAAAATGTGTGAATTGTAATGAACAAGCATCATACATAACTTGTCTAAAATAAAGATGACACATAGTGAGTGTGTGAGTCAACTTGGGGTTGAGGGATGAAAGATAAGTTGCATTGTGAAAATGCAAAGATAATAAATGGGCAAGTATTATATAGAAACTTGTCGAGATGATAGTAAACGTGGTAGTGAATGTTGAAATTGCTTAAGGCAATGAGAATTGAGAAAATGATAGTTTGTACTTAATGATAGAAGTACATGAAAGATAAAATGAGTAAAGATGTTAAAGTAGATATAGCTTGGATCCAATGCTCTAGTTATGGTATCCTTCGGGATAGCCCAACTTGCCTTTATGGCATGTGTTTATGGTATCCTTCGGGATAGCCCAGCTTGCTTTTTTGGCATGGTTGTTAGCTTGCCTTCACCGGCATGGTTTGCCTATATCCTTGGCATGTGTTTGGCATCCTTTGAGATGGCTTAGCTTGCCTTCATGGCATGTGTTTGGCATCCTTTGAGATGGCCTAGCTTGCCTTTATGGCATGGATGATAGCTTGCCTTTATGGCATGGATGTTTAGCTTGCCTTTATGGAATGGATGATAGCTTGCCTTTATGGCATGGATGTTTAGCTTGCCTTTATGGCATGGATGGTAGCTTGCCTTTATGGCATGGATGTTTAGCTTGCCTTTATGGCATGGATGTTTAGCTTGCCTTTATGGCATGGATGATAGCTTGCCTTTATGGCATGGATGGAAAGTTAGTGAGATTGGATCCAAGGCTAGAAAAGATGGAAAGTAAAGCAAGTACGAATGTTATGTCGGAAGCGTATAAGTAGGATGGTTTATGGTTTATTGATTTAAATGGATTGGGACGCCTTTTCATTTAAATGAAGAAATTGTAAATCGCCGAACCATAAGTTTATAATTCCTTACTTACATAGATTGTGACGCCTTTTTATGTAAATAAAGAGTTATAAACGAGTGGACTTATGTGTAGCCGATATGACATGAGTACGGATAGTAATATGAGAAAGTGAAAACTAAAATAGGTTAGACGTCATAAGAAAATATAGATATGAATAAAACTTATAGCGGCATTAAGGTAATGTGTAAACCTTAAGATAGATGCGTAGAGCGAGTTTGTGCATTAAGTTGATAAGTTAATGAGTAAGTATTCTCAAGATTTGACAAGAAGATTGCTTAAGTAATGCGAAGAAAATATTTTGAAAGTGCCATTTAGATGGTACTTGATGTCTAAATTGAATTAAGTTGTCGGTTTTTGAAGTAGATAAGTGTTGGTATTATGTAAAATGTGAAAGTGGCCGGTATATGACTTTATGGTATGTTAGTGCATGGAATTATGACGTGGTAATAGTGCCGAAGTTTGACTTATATAAAGTCAGAATAGTAAAATTTCCATATGACTGGTCATCAATTAGGAAAAATTTTAGAAAAGTTTGTGATGAGAAGTGTGTTTTTAGTGGATTATGAGTTATGATTGCGTATAGTGAGTTTAGAAATTGCGAGATCATGTAGATCGTTGCAAGGTAATGGCTTAAAGAGCATGAGAATTAGGACATGTACCTGTTGAGAATTGGGTTGGATAGTAATAGACGAGAAATTTCGGGGACGAAATCTAAATAAGGGGGTAGAATTGTTAGACCCGTTTCCCGGGTACTTGGACCCTACCTTAGATGAAAGTGGATCAAAGACCTTACGTGATTGGCCAGTCAACGAATGTGGCGTAGTGGTCAAACCCGGTAGTCAACTAATAGTCAAAGTATGACTAATGTAGTTATATTAAATATGATGCATAAACTAAAAGGGCCTAGGTTGCCAAGTGTTAAATATGTTATAAAGTGTGTTGTGGCCAAAGAAAAAGATTAGGACTTGAAGGACCATTTGTGTCATTTGGCCAAAATGCCAACTAACTAGTCTAGAAATATCTTAGATATTCTAGACAATTCATTTTGTCTGGTGTGATTGTGTATGTGTCGACATAGCCAAGAAGGAGGGAAAACCATGCTTTCTTGATGATCAAATTGGTGAAAGATTAGTACTCCTAATCAAGAATTAAGCTAGTACCAATCATCCTTTCAAGTAAGTTATTACTTATCTTAAGTTAATTGATGATTGGAAGGTTAGGGTTTATGAACCCTAACTTGGGAAAGATGGGTAAATGGTGTTTTAAGTATAATTAAGAGGTAATGATGATTATATGATGTGTTGATGATGGGTTTAAGTTAGTAAGTGATGGGATTGCTTATCATGTAATCAATATATGATTATATGATGATTAGAGATGAAAGAAGTAAGTTGATGGTTGTATAAACCATTGTTATGATTATTATGTTATGTGTTAAGTATTTGTATGATGTTATGATTTAGGGTGTTTATGATGATGATGATGATGATGATGATGATGATGATAAGGTTGATGATGAGGCCTTGATGTGCTTAGCTTGGAGCTAAGGTAAGTAAAATGATGATGACATGTGTTATATGGATTTCTAACATATGTGTGTTATGTATGTTTTATGTTAAGTATTACGGATTGATATATGCTTAAGTGATGTGATGAATATGGCCTATGTGATGAGTTGATGTTATGGAATAATTTGATGTTATGTGTTAGATGAGAGGTGGAGTAGTAAGCTCGTATGTAAGTGTTTATTGTATATGATGCTTATGTGTTGATTGAAGTATAATGGTATGTTATGATCATTTTACTTACTAAGCGAAAGCTTATGGTTTAGTTGTCTAACCATTTTGTAGGTTTGTATGCTATCATGGAAGGCTTGGACTAAGGATAAAGACTTGGTTATGTGATATTAGAAGGATGGTAAGAAAGTAGAGCTTAGGTAGATACCGAGCTCAAGTGTAAAGTTTGTACCCCCGTGAGTCAAGTAATGTTTTGTAAAGTATAGCCAAGTGGCAAAATGTATGTCAAGGTTGTCCTAACGATTTGGTGGTCAACCGTTGTGTTAAAGTATGTTTTATGTATTTAAGGGTAAAGTTAGGGGGCGTTTGGTTTAAGAGTAAATATACCCATTTTGGGTTGTAAACGGGTCAAGTGTTTATGGAACATGTCTTGTATGTTAAAGTAATGACGTTGGTCTAGTTTGGTGGGTAAATGAAGTGGTAAAAGTGGTTTGTAGTGTAAATAGGTCAAAATGGGTTTTGGCACTAAATCACTTTGTAAAGCACGTTTCCGCGGGTCGTTATGACTAAGTTTATTTATATATTTGATGTTTATAATGTCCTAATGATTTCTGAAAGTTTTGGTGTTATGTCATGTTATAGAAGCCGTTTTCCGGAAAAAATGGGTCAAAAGTGCACCAAAGGGTTATGCAGAAAAAGGGGTGTTTGGGACAAGGTCTATTTTAAACCATTTTGGGTCAAATGGGTTAAGAATTTTGGGAAACAATGTATATGGTATATTTTAGTTCAATGTGTATTAAATGTGTTTAAATATATGTCTAAAGTGTCGACTTTTTGTGTTTAAAGGCGTACGGGTCATTTTGAGAAAGTTGTGCATAAAAGGGGTTATAGTGCACTTTAGGGGTCCTTAGTGCACCAAAGGTGTTATAGTGCACTTTAGGGGTCCTTAGTGCACAATAGGGGTTATAGTGCACTTTAGGGGTCCTTAGTGCGCAGGACAGGTCACAGTGCACTTTAGGGTGCCACTCGTCTTTTTAAAAGTATTTGAGTATAGTCTCATTTAAAAATGGGTTCAAGGTCTATATGCCTAAGGATTTTGTTAATGGTCAAAAGAGTTTTGGAATGAAGGTAAAAGTTGGGTCGTTTCCGCGTAAAAGTCAAAGTTTTTGGTCAAAGCGTTCACGAGGTGTTACAGCACTATCTCGCAAGGCACTTCAACAGCCTTCATCAGCTTTGACTTGGGAGGAATCTCCTCAACATTCTCAACCGGGGGAGTGGTATAAGTCACGTGTTCCTCCCCCTCGGCCAAAGGCTGCCCAGCCGAAACCTTGGCCCCCTCGAAGCTAGGAAAACGTAGAAATTCAGACATGGTAACAACTGCATCACAAAAACAAAAAGGAAAACAACATAAGATAGAAGGGGTTAGTCACAAAAGGGACGAACAAAATACATAAGAGGGCATATTACCGTTTCCCCCCGGACCCTTCAAGACACACTTATATCCGGCGTGCTTCCAAACGGAACTGAGCCCAACAGCGTACAACAAACTGGGATGCGGCTTGTGATGGGGAATAACCACCTCCCGGAGCCTCTCAACTAAGTCTTCATCATAAGTACCAGAAGGCGGAGGGGGATCCGAGACGTTTGAGTCTGGATGACGCCATGGCATAGGAATAGGAATAGCCCTCCGATCAACGAGAAAAAACTGATTCTTTCAATTCTTAAGACTGGACTTTATCTCCTTGAAGCAAGGCTTGAAAGTCTTACCGGTTCGTGCTTGGAAAGAAAACCAGTGACCTTGTTCGCAACGTTTATAAAACACCCGGAACAGAAGGACGGTAGGATCAATGTCCAAAGCTCTGCAATACATCTCAAACATGGTCGTCCGGTTTATACCAATCGGCACCAACTGGGAAATATGGACCCTGAAGTACTTCAAAGCCCTCAGAAGGAAAGTAGAAGTGGGAATTCTAAAGCCGCCTTGCTTAAAAAAGTGAAGATACAACCCGATTGCGTCGTCCAGAACATCAAGAATGGTCGTTCCGTCAGGAGCCGGGCGCGGATTCAATTCAAGCGGAATACCATAACACTTGGCGATCCAACTTACGTTAGCCTCATCCAAGACTGAGGTATATATGTGCATATCAAAATTGGGGATGTGAGAAGTATCACCCAAACCCTCTTGGTGGTCCAGAGCAGAGTTGTCATCCGACATGTCTTGAGAGCCGGAGGGGATGCAACGAAAGGTCTAAAGAAGGAAATAAGGAGAAGAATGGACGCACCTGAAGACGGAAGAGATGATCGCAATTCGTTCGGAAGCAGACAGTGAAAATGAGAGATGTGGTAAAAAGTGAGGGTTCACCCCCTATTTATAGACGTGGTAAGAATAGGACGAAAACGTCAAGTCTTGTTAGAAAGCACATCGCGACCGTTGGGAGAGTAAAGTGGGACACGTGTCAACCTCACGAAAACCGAAGCATGACTCACGGCTATTCTTTTAACCTCCTGCATTTATTACGTTTGTCCAGTTGTCCATCAATTTTCAAATATTGTACCATTGTCCAGCAATACTACAATACTTGGGGGGGGGGGAGACATGTTCGTGTATGTGTCCGGACGACTCATTCTGGACGACATACGCCGGACGAGGCTCATTCACGCCGACCGGTCCGGACCGTACACATACATATAATAATAATAAAAGTACCTCGGGAAAGACCAAGATGTCTCATCACCTAGGTAACAAGCGCAGACCGTTGGTTGTTGGCATAAACCGAACATGCGCCGCCGTCCCGGATTCTACGGGATATGATCTCCAGTACATGTACAGTGGCCTATAAGCCTAGTCTAGGCGTAGACCGGATCATCGCTTCCCCATGGTGTCAGGTACAGTGAATGCACAGTAATTGCGGTGCTATAAATACCACGACTCATTCAATGCACAAGCATTGAATCCTTCTCTCTCATTTATTACTTACATTTGCTACCCTCATTACTACTCATATTTATTACTCACTAATCATCCCTCCGGACGAACACTTATCCTCACACCGGAGCTTGGTCTTGGGATAAAACCCAAGGCGAGGCTAACATGTATTACCTTTGTTTCAGGTTCACATAGTTCGGGATTCGGGCCAAAAGGACCAGGGGCAAGATTTTACCTCAACACTTGTAATAATTGACTATATTTGTTAAAAAATTTAAATTGGCTTATAATAATTGACTATATTTGTTAAAAACTTAAATATTATTGATCGTAAGTAACATAAGTTATAATCACAAATGAAATATATATATATTTTTTAATTTAAAAGCATCATAAACCAAAGTTCAAACACACCTTTTAATATTTTTGTTACAATCTCTCCGTTGGTGTCCTACTGGCCAGGAGAGTTGCCAAGCTATTCTTTGTGGGATGAACGTCCGCCAATTCACACCTTTTGGTGGATTTCTGGTACCATCTCTCCCGCCAAAGTAATTAAGTAACCACCACAAATCATAATCGGTAACTGTTTTCGATAAATAAAACAACCCCAATTCATTTCCATGATCAAGGGGCTCACTTTGAAGGATTTGGTCCATAAAGCTAGTATTACGGGGTTGCTCGCAAGGTGTTGGATGAAATGCCTAAATGAGATGTTTTGCAATGTAACGCGTCATTTTATGGTTATATGAAGAGCAGTGATAGGAGGCTTTTGTTTTTTTTGTTGCATGTTGGAAGTAGAGTTGCAAGTTTGATGAGGTTAGTAAGTTGCATTGGTTAGTGTTTTGACGGCGTGTGGGAGACTTATTGATACAATTACTTATGGATGTAGACCAAAGGGCTTGTAGTCCAATGGTACGATAAGTTGTGTGAGAATACTTCCCAAATAGATGGTTGTGGGTTCAAGTCCCGGATATGTGAGATAGTTATTTAGATGCCTTTCGAAAAATGAAAAAAAAAAAAAAAAAAAGGTTTTACTTACGGATGTACGCTAAAAATTTGACATTTTTCATCTGCTAAGATAGATAGCGTTTGAATAAATTATTTATCCAACAACATTCTTATGATGTCTTTGTACTAGTTCATAAGTTTACAGTTTCTCACCCTGATATATTCTTGTACTTGAACTACAAAGAAACATGGGTTTGTTTTGTGTTTCAGAGTTTATACTCGCTCATCCACAGTCGTGATATCTGACAGTCTGACATTATTAAGTTTCCCGATGAATTTATTGAGCTGCTCTCATTCTAGTAGTAAAGATTAAAGAAAGAACCAAAAGTGCAAAATGAAATAACATCTATATCATGGTAACAACAGAGCTTAATTTACAAGATGATAAAGATAGCATTTTTCTTGGAAAAACACCACACCGTTCTTAAAAAATACACGTTCTTCACCTTGCAGTTTCTCTATCGAAACCATTAATAGCACTGGTTGAAGCAGGAAAAATACCCTTTAGGCTTGTTCTCCATTTCACCTCTGGGTGTATCTCCTGGAAAATTGCAGACCGCCATCAAAGCACTTGTACCTGGAGATTCAGGAGACATCGGAGCGTTCTCAGCTGCGAATAGCCGAGAAGGGAGTACGGGTCTCGAAGGCAAAATTGTGGATAAATAATGTTGAAGCATTTGTATGATCTGACTAAAGTTTGGTCGCGCATCTGGTTCCTCCATCCAACATGAACTCAGGATCTCAGCTAAATCGGTTGGTAGTTCATCTAAACTTGGCCTCACATTCTGAACCATGAAACAAGTAAGCATTAGAACTGAAACCTCAAGTATACATGTTTCTGTTTGTTTTACTATTATGCGCTTATGAGGAAATTACTATTTTACCTTAAAAGCCGCAGCATAAGCAGCCTGTAGGTTGGACATACCCTCAAAAGGTAATCGATTGTGTAAAAGTTCCCACAATACAATTGCAAAACTATAAGCATCTACTTTTTGGTTGTAATGCTTTTTTTCTCCTTGCCTTAGTGTGACAGTACTATACAACTGTTGGAAAAACACATCAGCACCCACTATCAAAACCTTCATCTTTTTATATAAAAATAAACTAAAAAGAACCCAAATCATGGAAAAGGTATTACCTCGGGAGCCATCCAACGATAAGTCCCGGTTTCAGCCGTCATCATCTCTGTTACTGTCTCTTCTCTTGCTAGTCCAAAATCAACAAGTTTAACTGTTCTTTGATCTTTAGTCAAGACCAAGTTTTCTGCAGAAATATAAATATCCAAAATCAATTTCTACTTTCAAAGAAACCAAAATTATGCTCGTGTGAAAGTTATAATTACCAGGTTTTAGATCTCGATGAATGATTCCATGAGAGTGTAGACACTCCATTGCACGAGCAATATCGAGCGCAAAACCAATAGCAACATGCAAGTCTAAGTTACCAGGTCGTTTGTTTAACATATATTTACGAAGTGATCCTCCTGTTAGAATCTCAGTAACAATAACCATCATAGGCTCTTTACATGCCCCTATAAACTGTTTGCACATCAAAAAAGATACCAAGTTGTTAGATTGAGTTCTTCAATTTTTTTGTTAATACTAAACTCTTATTAAACCCTCAAGATTCATAAAGATCAAACCTTTGCTAGGTTCTTGTGTTGCACTCTAGACCATGTAGCAACCTCTCTCACAAACCGGGATTCTCGTTTAGCCATTTCCTCTGGCGTGTCACCTCTATGAACGATTTTAATCGCAACATTCTGGTTTTTATATCTATAAAAAATTTACCCAATTGGCCCATTAGCATCTCAGCAAAAAATGCAGATCAAGGTTTACAAAAGATAGAATTTAGATAAAAATAATACAATCTTGTTTACTTACTTTCCTTCATAGACTTTAGCATGAGCTCCTTCACCAATTCTTGGCCCAACAAAAAGATGTTGAGGATCAATCAACCACTTAGCATCAAATCTGTACTCATCTATTGAAGCGAAACTGTCTCTGCTTCCCATTTTCTTAGATATGTAGAAAGAAATAAAGTCAACACTAAGACAACAAATGCAACAAGAGCATAGTATTAATAGCCATAATGTATGTAACCTTGAGTTACACCCAGGAGACACTATTTCTCTCTCTAGGTGGTTAATTTAAGGCCACATGGGATGATGTAACCAAGGGCAAAGGACACTATTGTACTTTATTGTACTGAGAAAATGGCAACAACACAACCCTCATTATCAGCCTATTATGCCAAGATTAGATCTAACGCTAAAGATAGACATGGGCCGTGTAAGAAATTTTTTACAGGGTTCATGACTAAAGTCTTGCATAAGTCATACTCTTTACGTCCCAAAATAAGTGTTCACTAGACAAAATTCACACGATTTATAAATTCACAGTTAATGCACCTCCGTGATAAGCGGTAATTAAGTGTAGAAAATGGGACTTGGCACTCCGCACTTGACGGTTTATCTGAAAATTGGACACTTTTTTTGTGACATACTACGTACTAAAATAGAACACTAAACGATTATTAATAGACTGTAAAACAATATTTTTTAAGAGGGTTCAAGTAAGCCCACTGAGCTAAACATAGCTCCTCCTCTATGGATAATATTTCAGACGTCTAACTTTTGAGATTTCTTATGGTTTATGTTTATTGTTTGTTTAAGTCGTTTAATATTAAAAGTCAAAATGTGTCTTTTTTTTTACGCAGGTAAATGTTACTGCGATTTACGGAAAACAAGTAAGGATGGGGGAGTTAGATGAGATGTTGATGAGGAGACAAAATCATTAAAGACGTTGGGTGATTGTCTTAAAGAGAGGAGAAAAGAACAAAACAGGGCACGAGAGAGGCAAGTTTTTATTGAGTAAACACTGCATTAAATGAATAAAATAAAAGAGTTGCACATGGAAACTGATCCCTTTAACATGGGAGGAGATGGAGACTTTAGATGATGCCCCCCAAAGATAAGTTTCTTTTGTTTTTCTTAATTTAGCACTATATCATAATATATATATGGGGATAACATACCTGCTTCCCCTTTGTAAAAAGTTTTAAAAATGTACAATTTAACCCTTCCGGTAAGCCACTGTTACATATTTTCCCCCTGTCCCCACTCTTTTTTTCAAAGGGAAGTAGGCAGTTGCCTGCCTCCAGAAGCAGGCATCATTTTCCATATATATATTATGTCAAAACAGTATTATTCGTATTTAATCGTCACTTAACTAAGTTGTCGAATAATCGTTAATGAAACATTGAGGACACAAAAGATTGCACCAACTTCAAACAAAAAACATGCGGTTTTGCAGTTTGCTTTGGGGGCCTAGTTTTGAGTTTTGGGTTGTGTTAACCCAACGGGGTCTACCCCCGAATATGCTAAAAAGATAGCTGCAGAGTAGCTGCAAAATGTACTTTTTTGCAGTTTTTTACTGTTTTTGTCCTTAGTTGTCTTTTTTTTTTTTCAAAGTCTTTTAATAAACAAAATTAGTAATATCTTTATTTATTTAATTTTTTTTTTTATTTTTTGTCCAAGTCTAAGTCCAAAGTGCAGATTCACACAAAACCACAAAGTGCTTTTTTTCTTTTTTTTGTCCAAGTCTTTAAGTCCCAAATAGGCACCGTTTGGATAACAAAAATAGGCACCGTTCGGATAACGTGACCCTTGAGTTTTAAGGGTCCTGTTTCTAGTATCAGCCAATTTGCAGGATTTTAGTAGTATCTAGTTATTCTGTTTATTAATGCAAACTCAGCAAGATACCAACAATTTGCAATCTTGCACTTTGTACATGATTTTGAAATTTCTTTTTTTTTTAAATATTTTTCTAAACGTACTAAAAATGCCGGTTTCATTTATAAAGGACCAAAACTGTTTGATTTTAACATATTAGTATTTACTATAAAGTTTGAATTATCTATAGTGTGTGTCAATACTAGTTCATTGTTGGCCAGTTTCGAAGCTAAATTTAGATTTTCTTTAGTTACGGGCGATACAACTTATTATAGGTGGTGGATCATTACTACTAAAACTCTTTGATTGGTAAAACTTAGCAACCGTTCTACTTCGAAAATAGAAACATTGATTTGTGAATTCGACATGATCTATAAGTGATTATTTGTTGCCAAACAAACGGGTTGAATGTTAATAGGTTTTATGGATGTAAGAAGAACCCTGAATAGTTGGTTAATTGGTTGACGAACTGAATTCTTTTCTTTTCTAATACTCCGTAGCTATTATTATTGTGAAAGGTATACATTATTAACTATATAACTTTTGTTTAAAATTACTGTATACATTATTGAACTATATAAGAATAACAAGTACACTAAATAGACATTATTGAACAATATTATAAGAAATAGACATTATTGAACCATTATATATAAGGATCTAAGGATTGAATGTCTTGAACAAAAATATAAATCAAAATGTTAAAATCAATCCAATCATTATTGTACGTGTTTCAAGTATATGATCAGTTTAGCAATAATACGATGAATAACCACAATTATACCTGACCATATATCACCTACGAATGCAGGGGCGGTACCAGAATTTTTTTTAAGAGGGGGCAAATTTTTTTTAAGAGAGGGCAAAAGCTGAGAGTAAATGTCAAGTCGGGTTCATGTCACTAACACGGCCTTTGTTGATGTAATGACAGTGATTTTACTTTGAATGAAATTGAACTTGTTTAGCCAGAACCTAAACTAGTTGTTATTATATGGACAATATTTAGGACGTACTTACTTTTCCTGATCGTATTATGAATAGAGAAAGCGAAAACAGAAATTTAGATAACAAAATTTAAAATAGCACAAAAATCGAACCTTAGATCATCTTTTCGAAAGTAAATAATGTCCTTAACCGATAGACTAAGATGTAGGTGTTGGTTAATGTTTTACCGTTATACTATTTATTCTCTTATGAGGGCAGAATAAAAACTACGCATCATGATCATCCAAAGAAAATCGACAATAATAGAAGTCTTAACATCTACTAGGAATTTTGTGAGGGCAACTGCCCACATTGCCCCCATTGTAGTACCGCCCTTGTACGAATGCCGATTGATATTCAATATTTTTGGAGTATTTTAATTTTGCCCAACTCTAATCATACCATAGTTATTAAACTTATGAAAGTTTGGTCGCAACGTTGATCACGTGCCAATCAAAGTATTTATAAGTTTAGTGCACATAAAGCCAAGTTACACAAGAAAGATCGGTTAAGTGTTTTAATGAATGTTTGTTTGCTATGTGGATGCGACATGTACAACATCCATAGATCGACCCTGTGATGCTTGTATAAGGTCAATAACTTATATTCATATGCTTTTACCTTGTTTATACGGTACTATTTTGGTATAAAAGTAAACTCACAAAGAAGTCTTCAACTCCAGTAATGAGTGACCTCAGGATACTTGTTGTAGTCAGTATAGAAGCAGAAAAGAGGTATGATTATCCCTTTTTAACTGAAATCAAGGTTAGAAGACACGATCAACAGATATACACATTTTCAGAAGCAGATTTCCCAGATTTGAACCTCAATGACCTTGAAGACATGTATCTCATTAAGGTTCAAGGGAAAATGCAGCACTTCTCGACTGATCTTAATTACGCGTTCAACACTTCAATTCTACACTTCATTAGAAGGAAGATTATACAAGAACGTGTAGAAGACTTGCAGCTTAGGGTCGAGAGCTATCAAAGGAAGATTAATCTAACTGCTCCAGTTCTATATCTTCCTGAGATCAACCAAGAGCCCCAGTACACCATGAAGAAAGAACCAACTTTCGGGTTTGTTTACAAGAATGATCTTACAATCAACTGCTTCATGGGGTACAAAGAGGTTCACAAGTTCTGCGACCACACGCTCAAGAAAGTTCGTGATGGGTTGGTGATATGAGTACGAGATCGGGAGTTATACAAGACCAGAAGATCGAGAGAAGGCTGTTTCATAGAGATCAAATGAGGAGGCTTGAAAGTTATGTTGGAGGAAGGCCATCATTCCCGATCAGGAATTTTCAAAGACCTGATCTAGTTTACACTGTCTTCAGAAGCACGGAATGATGTAAGAGTTGGAAACATATTTTGATTTATATATCTTGCTTGTGTGATTGTTTATAATGGCTTGTGCACAGATAACAGTGCACAACCCGTACTTGTAAAGAAAGGACCCTGAGGTACGCTTCAGTACCTCAATCCTAAGATAAGGAGCGAAAGCTTCTTACTTTTGAGCAGAATTAATCAAAATTTTGGAAAGTTTTTCAAAATTCTGCTCAAAAGAACAAGTACGCCCTTGTTAAAGGGGCGTACTTGAAACAAATATTTTAATCAAAAGTTTTCCAAAAACAACATGAATATGCTATTTTTGAGGGGGAGAATAAGTATGTGATTAAAATATGGTAATTGAAACATTTTTTGATGTAAGAGTTGGAAACATTTTTTGATTTATATATCTTGCTTGTGTGATTGTTTATAATAGCTTGTGCACAGATAACAGTGTACAACCCGTACTTGTAAAGAAATGACCCTGAAGTACGATTCAATGCCTCAATCCTAAGATAAGGAGCAAAAGCTTCTTACTTTTGAGCAGAATTAATCAAAATTTTGAAAATGTTTTCAAAATTCTGCTCAAAAGAACAAGTACGCCCTTGTTAAGGGGGAGTACTTGAAAAAAATATCTTTTTTCAAACCACGAAAGTTCTTGTTGAAATTCTTCCCATGAACCTCAAAAAACATATTTTAATCAAAAGTTTTCCAAAAACAACATGAATATGCTATTTCTGAGGGGGAGAATAAGTATGTGATTAAAATATGGTAATTGAAAAGATGAAATCTTGCATGAGCTCGACTCAGATTGTACCCTCGAATTGACGAATATCAAATGTCTTTAATCGAAAAGACATGTCCTAGACGGGTAATAATTTCAAGCTGGTTTATCCAGTGATGTAAACGTGTCTCGCAAAGGACTTGTCTGAGTAGAGTGTACCGATTTCGAGAGATTCATCTTTGAATATGACCTGGACGGGTAATAATTTCAAGCTAGTTTAACTAGTGATGTAAACGTGTCTCACAACGGTCATATTCACTGAAAATCGATCAATTCAAAAAGTGCTAACTCCACCCGACATGTGCAAATTTATACTAAAAACTTATGAGCACATGTGAAGGGGGAGTATTTCTGAAAAATGCAAAACTCTCAAAGTGTAAACAATATATGTTTTACAGTCATAAACACTTTGAGAAATTTTCAAATGATTGGTTTTATGGCAACATAGGATAGTCATGGAGATATAAGGTGACTAAGGTTAGGAAACCGTCCTATGATCCGCCAGAGCCGGAGGGATCTACCCATGGACAATACAAATAGTTTAGAAATAGAAAGTCCTTAGGTATGATGAAAAAAGGAGTAAAGAAATGAAAGGAGAAAGAAGGGGTTGAAGAATTAAAAAGAAAAGTAAAGAAAAGTATGAAAAGAAATAGCCCTCCATAAGTTCAACCTTAGGGCAGAAACCGGGTTCAATTCATATTTTGGAAAACTAGAAGGGGGGGGGGGTTGAATAGTTTTACGTCTTTTTAATTTTATTATGAAAACTTAGTTTCCTTTTAAAACCTTAGATTTGAGTTTATATGAAAAATGATACTTGAACAATATTATTAATTATATGTGTATCCTTTTAGATTTGTTATAAAAGTTTTCTTTTTATGAATGGAGTTTTAAATTGATCTTTATGTGAAATCAACTTCTAATTAATACTAACAGTTATATATGCCTATATGTATGAAAGTAATGACGATATAAAGAAATAAGTAAGAGATGGAAAGATCAAACCGAGACACGAGGGATTTATAGTGGTTCGGTTACAAGGACACCTTCCTTGCCCTACTCCACTCCCCGAGCACACCTTGCTCGAGAGTTTTCTTCACTACTTCAACAAGCTCCCTTATGGCGGAGAAAACCTTACACAACTTTCGCTTACACCGGTTTAACGACACAAAGCTAAATGTCGAGTTCTAATCGTAGCTAGAACCAATCTCACGACTTCAATCACAACTTGTACACGACTTATTCACGATTTCTTCACGACAGCTTCACGACTTCGACACAACGGCTTCACGACTTCTAAGCTACGGCTTCACGACTTCTACACAACGACTTCACACCTTCTAAGCTATGGCTTCACGACTTTTACACAATGACTTCACACCTTCTAAGCTATGGCTTCACGACTTTTACACAACGACTTCACAACTTCCAAGCTATGGCTTCACGACTTCTACATGACGACTTCACAACTTCCAAGCTATGGCTTCACGACTTCTACATGACGACTTCACAACTTCTAAGCTACAACTTCTAAGCTACGGCTTCACGACTTCTACATGATGACTTCACAACTTCTAAGCTACGGCTTCATGACTTCTACATCACGACTTCACAACTTCTAAGCAACGGCTTCACGACATCTACACCACGGCTTCACAACTTCTACACCACGGCTTTACAACTTCTACATGACTTCTTTACACCACAACTACTTATACACCTTCTTCACTACTCACACACTATACATATCTAGTCACTTATGTTTACACCTTATATACACACTTTACACAAAAGAATGAATGATTTACAAGGTATACTTAACAAACAACTTAAGTAACAAGATGATACTAAGTTGTAATACTTCTAGTCTTGATTGATAGAAGTATTCTTCTTTTGCACTTGGATGCTGGAAGCTTGGATCACTTGAAAACCAATGCTTAAGATTATATGATCAAAGGTTTTTTGAAGATATGAAATGAGATCTACAACATAAAGTTTTTAGTGCAAAAGGTGAGAAAAAATCCAGGGGAAGGCTGGTATTTATAGGCAGAAAACTGGACAGCTGGAAGGCTACTGGAGCGTGGCCGGCCCCCTTAAATAGGGGGGCGGTCCCCTTAAAATTAAGGGGGCCGCCCTCCCTAGCCGTTGCCCAGTTTTGTCTTTTTGTGGGAGAGTTTTTCTGGAACATTTTTACTGATTTTGGTTGAAAATTTGAATTCATAAATTTATAATGAATTAAACCTTTTTATTTATTACCAAAAATGTTTTTCTAAAAGATATAAAATGTTTTTGACATTTTATAAAAAATCTAGTGTTTAAGAAAATGTTCCTTTGATCATATAATGCATTAAGCACTTGTTTATTCATACCTTAAGTGATTAAGTTGTAGAAGTGAATATTTACAACTAAATACTTGTTTATTTGATAAGTTTATGTTTAATGAGTTTACATTTTGTGATTATCAAAACATAGAGATATGAATAAGTATGAATAATGTTTTTAGGCATTACTTATGTCAACAATCTCCCCCTTTTTGATGATTACAAAACTAAAACTCATTAAATCCAAAAAGTTATTTTTGGACAAGTATTTAGTGAGTTTATATTCACTTCTCCCCCTTTTTGTAGAATCAAAAAGGTTATGCCGACAAGTTTTTGAGACAAAATTTGTCGGGACGAGAACTCCCCCTTGATGTATGCTCCCCCTCGTTTGAGGGCACCAAGGAATCGATATATGGAATACTTGCAAGAAAAATATTAGAAGCACAAGCATATATATAGCAAAAATAAACATGCATATAAAGACATTCATTTAAAAATGTTGTGTATAAATACACAACCATCCAAGATTATATTCAATCCTACATTAGCTAGTAAGTAATGCAATCTACATAATCATTCTAGGAGTACATGATCTTCCATGGGGCTTGCACACAAAATGGTTTGAAAAATTATTTTTGATTAAGCATTGCATATGCTTAATTTGGTGAGAATGGAGGTGGTGGTGGTGTAGTGGGTGAAAATGGTGGAGGTTGTGGTGGAGGTTAGTTGTTAAGCATGTGTTCAAGGGATGAAAACATGTAGTGTATCTCATCTCTAAGACCAAAGATGATGGTTCGGTTGTGGATGCAACAAAGGCAATTGTCTCCATGGGCTTCAAGTAAAGCCCAAGGGATGGGAAAGCATGGTGGTGGTATTGGTGATGATGAGAAATGAGCATCAAGAGGTGTTATTGGTGATATGGAAATGACAAGTTGGGTGAATGGAGATTCTTGAGTAGGAGGTGGAGTTGATGCTCTTGATGGTGGTGATGATAGGTGTGAGTTGATGTAGTTATTGATGGATGAAGTGGAAGGTATGGATGAAGATGATGTGCCATGAGTGGAGGTTGTTTTTGATGGTGCATTTGGTGCACTTGGGGATGAACATTGAGGTGGTGGTGATGGAGTTTTGGTGTCTTCTTGGGTTAAGTCAATGAAGAGTTGTTTTGGTGGTATGATGAGAATTTTGTGTTTCTTGGATGTCTTAGAGATGGATGATTTTGGTGATAGCATGGTGAATGAAAATGGGTGTTTGATGGAGGTGATGGTTGATTTAGGTAAGGTTTGGAGGTTTTGTGGTAAAATTCCAATACCAGTTCGTCCTTTAAGAGAAATGGTAGCTGGGGCTAGATAAAAGGGGTCACAAGATGCAAAAGAAAACAGTAAATTTTACTACCCAGATGGCCGGTCCCCTTAATTGTAGGCCGGCCCCTTAAAATTAAGGGGACCGCCTAGGGAATTAAGGGGGCCGCCCATCTGGTGTTTTCCCAGGCGACCAAATTTGAAAAATTTCTAGAAAATGGTCATTTTTAGGGTGTTTTTGCAGCAAGCTCCATTTGAATCATGTACATCAAGAATGATTAAATAGTGGCATAAACATGTTAAATACGCATGCATACATTTAAAACATATTATGGAATAAGCATGTTATTAATCATCAAGCATGTATATATATCATGATATCAAGTATACAAGCAATAAGCATAACAATCATATATTAAAGACAAGAAATAAAACATTCATTAGTTGAAAATAATTATGTTAAAAACATAATTATTGATACAACACATATTTTGCTTATAGCATACAATAAGTAGAAAATTTTAAATTGCCTAAGAGATCCATTTGACTTGCTTGAGACATGAAAAACTTGAATTATTTTGGATGGATGATGGTAAAGAGGGGGTAAAAATGTTGGATTAATGGGGTTGTAAGTTTGGGTGTATGGATGTTGGAGAGAGTGTTGATGGAGGAATTGGAGGTGGAGAGCTTGGACTTGACCATGTTGAATGAGGGTTTTGATTTTGTTCAAGTGGTGGTGTTGGATTAGATCTAGTGAGAAGATACTCAATCCAAGTGAGACGCTCATTTAAGGCGATGGTTTGATTTTAGAGAAAGATGCAACAAGGACAATTGTTGACATGTTTCTCAATTTGACTCAAGTGATGTGGTGATGATGGTAATGATGGTGAGATGGATGGTGATGGGTCTAAGTTGCTTTGAGCAAGGTGCAAAGCAAGGAGAGCATTAAGCTCATGGGCTTCCTTGAGTTCTTCAATGAACTTCAAGTGTTGAGTGGAAGGTGATGATGATGGAGAGTGGTTGTTATTTGGTGGAGGTGGTGGTGACACTCTTGGTGGTGGAGACATTTGTGAACTTGGGTAATCATGAGTGGATGAGGGTGGACATATGGATGAAGTGGGTGTTCCAAGAGTGGTGAGTGTTTTGAATGATGCATTGGTGGGTTGAGTGTGAATGAGATTTGGATTGTGGTTTTGGGATTGATCATTGGGAAATCAAGGGTTAGGGATGGATGATTGGTTATGTGTTTGAACAACATCATTTGTTGGGTTATGGCAAGTTTCAAGCTTCCTTCTCCAAATTGGTCTCACCGAGATTTTAGCAACTCTTGAGGGTTTTGACTTTGGGTAGTTGGAGGATGACATGTTTGAGTTGGATGACATGAATGAGCATTTATGATGAGGAAGTGCATTTATAGTGTAGGAATGATGTGGTTTAGGAAGGTAAATTTTGGTGGGTGGTTTATGACAAAATGTGTTTGTGAATTTTGGGAAGTATAGGGTAAAATGGGTTGGAAATTGAAAAAGAAAACAGTAATCCGTCACTCCAGATGGCCGGTCCCCTTAATTTTAAGGGGGCCGCCCATCTGCTGACTTCCAGATTACTGGAAATGGGTTTTTGGCATAAATTTGTAGAAAAGGTTGTGTTTTTGGGTTTAGTTTCAAGCAAGTCCAACTTCTTTTGAGGCAATTTAGGATTTAATAACTTATGTATGCTAAGCATATTCATTAGACATTATTATCTAGCATGCAAACAACTCATTTAGCATGTAACATATATATGTTAGACAAGAAAACACTACATAGCACCAAGTAATTCATAGTATCATATTTAGGAAGATTAATAAGCTAGTTAAATAATCCTAATGAATATCTATGTGCATGGGAATGTGGAGTTGTGATAGCATGGACTTCTAGACTTGTACCAAGTGAGGTCTTAGTGAATAAATTATGGTTATTTTCAAATTTAGTTCACTTATAAATGTCACATACATAAATATAGATGACAGATATGAGATCACCATGCATGATTTAAAGAAATGTTTTTGGCATTATTCAACAATGTTTGAAAGTAGGTTTTATGTGGATGTGAAAAATATATTAATGAAATAGTTTTGGCTTTATTTCAAAATGTTTTTATGAGGAAAGAAAACATATTTTTCCAATCTTTGGTTTTTGATAAACACGTAATTATGGACACAAGTTTGGAAGAAAGGTAGGATGGTGAAACATGTTTAATAGAAATGTGTCATAATCTTTTGAAAAATCATTTTTCCAAAATGTGAAGTTTTTGCAAATTTAAAAATAAGTCCCATTAATTATAGGTTTAAAAATAGTGGTTTATAAAAGATCTCATGCTCAAGGGTATTGGTTAAGTCTATTGTCACATGCTACCTCTTTCTACATATCCTATGGCATTTAAGCATGTATTATGACTAAATACAAAAATACATCATGTCAGAGTAGTTAGAGAAAAACAAAAGCTATTATAATGACAATGCATTCAACAACTAAACAAATAATTACGAAGGCATGCAGTCAAATCACATAGGAGCAAGTAAACATCTAGAAATTTTATATATGCAAGATGACATAAATCTAGGAATGAAAAGCTCTAGTGAAAAGCAAAGTTCATAACAGTAAACTATCGTTAGTTATATTTAGGAAGAATAATGTAATCAAGTTGGAGAATGAGTATGAGACTATTACTAGTGGTGCTCAATTCAGGCTAAACACGACCATTTTTACGGGTTACACACACCCAACTTCTCACATAGAAGCAATTCAACCGTCAGGTCAAATTGAATTTCTAGTCAATAGATTCTCCAGTAGTCATTCTTTTACTAGAAGAAATTAATTTCCTAAATTTACCTATCGAAGAATACCAAATATGAAGTTTGCTTGATTCACTAATACTTAGGGGGGCTAACTAAAGGGTTTCTAGTTCATTAAGCCACAGAACGAATATAACTAAAGTGTAAAGGCAAAGCAACCTATCAAACTAAGCGTATCCTAAGGCATTAATAAGATTATATGCATGAAGTAATTACTTATGAAATTTAAAAAGAGAACTTACCTCACGTCCTAGCTTTTCTTCGTAATGTCTCAGATGATGATCGACGTATGAATGATAGGTGAGTCGGATGATGATCTTCTCCTTCGTCTGTGTCACTCCATGATTTTGGATTGAGTTCACTTTGGAGTTGATTCATGTAGTCTTCGTTGTTAATACCTTCATTAACAACATTTGAACTAGTAGCACATGTATCTATTTTATCTAAATGTTTATCTACTAAATTTTCTAAGATAACTAATTCATGTACAAGATCAAAATCCTCTTCTTTGGCTTGACATTTTTCTTGATGAAAGTTTAAGAGATTTTTCCAAATATCATTTGCCGTTTTACAGAAAGATATTATTTCATATTCAACTTTCGGCAAGGTTTTGTAAATAATTATTTTAGCTTCATTATTTTTGTTATTCTTTGTTTTTAAATAATCATTTTGAGTTTCAAGATCCGTTTTTGTTTGACTTTCAAAATCCGTTTTTGTTGATTGAAAATCACCAATCGAAATGACATGCCAAAGATCTAGATCAATTGATTTCACATAATTTTCAAATTTATTTTTCCATTCAAGAAAAGTATAGTTTTCAAATAGCGGTGGTTTTTGCATAAATTCCCCTTCTAAATATTTTTCGAATTCCATAGATCGATTCAAGTTTTAAAATACAGTATATTTTAAAAATCTTGTTTGACCTGTCTCTGATACCAATTGTGGAAAACTAGAAGGGGGGGGGGGTTGAATAGTTTTACGTCTTTTTAATTTTATTATGAAAACTTAGTTTCCTTTTAAAACCTTAGATTTGAGTTTATATGAAAAATGATACTTGAACAATATTATTAATTATATGTGTATCCTTTTAGATTTGTTATAAAAGTTTTCTTTTTATGAATGGAGTTTTAAATTGATCTTTACGTGAAATCAACTTCTAATTAATACTAACAGTTATATATGCCTATATATGTATGAAAGTAATGACGATATAAAGAAAAGAGATGGAAAGATCAAACCGAGACACGAGGGATTTATAGTGGTTCGGCTACAAGGACACCTTCCTTGCCCTACTCCACTCCCCGAGCACACCTTGCTCGAGAGTTTTCTTCACTACTTCAAAAAGCTCCCTTATGGCGGAGAAAACCTTACACAACTTTCGCTTACACCGGTTTAATGACACAAAGCTAAATGTCGAGTTCTAATCGTAGCTAGAACCAATCTCACGACTTCAATCACAACTTGTACACGACTTATTCACGACTTCTTCACGACAACTTCACGACTTCGACACAACGGCTTCACGACTTCTAAGCTACGGCTTCACGACTTCTACACAATGACTTCACACCTTCTAAGCTATGGCTTCACGACTTTTACACAATGACTTAACACCTTCTAAACTATGGCTTCACGACTTTTACACAACGACTTCACAACTTCCAAGCTATGGCTTCACAACTTCTACATGACGACTTCACAACTTCCAAGCTATGGCTTCACGACTTCTACATGATGACTTCACAACTTCTAAGCTACGGCTTCACGACTTCTACGTGATGACTTCACAACTTCTAAGCTACGGCTTCATGACTTCTACATGACGACTTCACAACTTCTAAGCAACGGCTTCACGACATCTACACCACGGCTTCACAACTTCTACACCACGGCTTTACAACTTCTACATGACTTCTTTACACCACAACTACTTATACACCTTCTTCACTACTCACACACTATACATATCTAGTCACTTATGTTTACACCTTATATACACACTTTACACAAAAGAATGAATGATTTACAAGGTATACTTAACAAACAACTTAAGTAACAAGATGATACTAAGTTGTAATACTTCTAGTCTTGATTGATAGAAGTATTCTTCTTTTGCACTTGGATGGTGGAAGCTTGGATCACTTGGAAACCAATGCTTAAGATTATATGATCAAAGGGTTTTTGAAGATATGAAATGAGATCTACAACAGAAAGTTTTTAGTGCAAAAGGTGAGAAAAAATCCAGGGGAAGGCTGGTATTTATAGGCAGAAAACTGGACAGCTGGAAGGCTACTGGAGCGTGGCCGGCCCCCTTAAAATTAAGGGGGCCGCCTTGTATAATGCATTAAGCACTTGTTTATTCATACCTTAAGTGATTAAGTTGTAGAAATGAATATTTACAACTAAATACTTGTTTATTTGATAAGTTTATGTTTAATGAGTTTACATTTTGTGATTATCAAAACATAGAGATATGAATAAGTATGAATAATGTTTTTAGGCATTACTTATGTCAACACATATGCTACTGGTTGTTACTAAGGTGACACCGGTATTGAACACAAAGCCGTCATGGACCCAGTGATGCACTGCACTAAACCTTCTAGCCACTCAAGTGTCTCTCAAAAGATACTTGTTTCAGGGTTTCTGATGAAGCGAAAAGTGTACCGCTTTTAAGGGGTCATTTAAGCCCTAAATCGTATTTATTTGATCAAATATTGCCCTAAATCGTTCCTTTTGTCATTTTAGGTACTTTGGAGAAGAAATCTGGAAAAGGAAGCATTTTGGACGTTTTTGGAGCATAAAAGTGAAGAAAACGGCAAAGTCTCAAAATTGTGCTGGAAAGTACCTTTGACGGCGTCATGGCTTGGCAAAAGTGGTGGATATGAAAATTACTCATGATAAGCCAGAGAAATTTGCATGGGAATTCTGACGGCGTCACCCTTTGGAGTGATCAAGGTCGTCACGACTTAATTTAAAGAGGGACGGCGTCACGCCTAATTCTGACGGCGTCAAGCCTTGATAAGCCAGAACGGATTTTGGAGAGCTAAAGAGGGACGGCGTCAAGAAGGCCATCCGGGAACCCTAAAAGCGGCGAGGTGACGGCGTCACACTCCATAACGTGACGCCGTCAGATCTGAAAGTCTATATATAGTTTTGCAATTTTTTGTCATTAGTGTGGAACTTGTGTGGAACTTTGTGTGTGAAAAACCCTAAGACGATTTTAGCAGCTTTTTCAAGGATTTTTGCCTTGAGATCTTCCATGTTACATTGAAGATAAGTTATCAATTAATCATTCAATATGTCTATGTGTTGTTTGATTCTATCTGTTCTGTCTTTGTTACATTAGTAGTTATCTGTTTGTTGATCTATGAATAGCATTTATTGTTATTTGGTATAGTTTATTTGTGATTGTTCATCTAATTTGGCTTAAGCAAATATGGTTATTCTATCGGTATATTGTATTGAAGTTCATCTATGTAGACTTAAGAAAATGGCTAATTTATTGGTAATTTGAACGCTTACAAGAATTCATGAACCAATGGTACTAGGAGGTTACTAGCCGGTTCTAGGACCATTAGGAGTTCTAGCGGCCGACATTGGTAGGAGTTGTTGGTGGGAAGTACGTACGCCACCCCACGATTGGTATTAAGGAATACACCCGTCATCCACGCAATTAATACACACTAATCAACCGGTAAAAGATAGTTAGGGAGTAAGGAAATCTAAGTAAACACATTTCTCACCACATAAGTTTTACCAACCTTTTCATTTTTTGTTATTTTATTTTATTTGCATTCGTAGTAACTTGGGTTAGTTGACTAGCAACTAATTCCGCCCACTCTTTCAAACCCGAGATTTTACTTGCTTTCATAAAATTATAAAAACATAAAAAGAATCTTCTCTCACCCTTAGACCTATTAGAGTAGTTTTTCATACCTAACGAACACTATTCCCTGTGGAGAACGATCAATCCCCCGTACTTACCACTACACTATACTACATCGGTCAGGTACACTGCCTGGTGGGGTTGTAAGCCTCTTGAGATCCCTTGAGAGGTAAAACCTGTTGTAAGGTTGCAAAACCATGCATCAAGTTTTTGGCGCCGCTGCCGGGGAATAGTTATTGTTTAGGTTGAATTTTTATTTTTATAGGTCTACTCACTAGATTCCTTTCTAGTGAGATTTTTATTTTATTTTTCTAGGTTTTCTTTAGTCTATCTTTTTTCTTCGTTTCTTTGTTCGTAACCATTACCATCCGACATCATGGAAGGTGGTAATATCCTCGATCCCAACAACCCACCACAACAACCACCACCTCCTAGAGCCCGTACTTTAGGAGAGTACTCCCGTCCTAGCCACCATGGCTATCGAAACACCATTGAGCTCACTCAAGGAGCCAATGTCACTCCCTTGCGATCCGACACCATCCGGTTGGTGCAAAGCGGATGCGCATTCCATGGACTTCGTTCTGAAGATCCTAACCAACATCTCAAGGACTTTCTCAAAATCGTTGATTCCATAGACCTTGATGTTGCCACTCGAGAGGCGACCCGACTGCGTCTCTTTCAATTCTCTTTGCGGGACCAAGCTAGTCAGTGGCTAGAGCGTCAACCCGCAGGATCCATCACCTCTTGGGATGATCTCACCACTCATTTCCTTGCTCAGTTTTTCCCATCGGGAAGAACTACCAAGCTAAGGAATGATATCTTGATGTTCCAACAACGTCAAGGCGAAACCCTCTACGAGGCATGGACTCGATTAAAGGACTTACTCCAAAAAGTCCCTCACCATGGCATAGAACTTTGGCTCCAAGTCCAAATCTTCTATGACCATATCAATCTCTCCACGAGGCAAACCATTGACCAATCGGCCGGTGGCAAGCTACGTGATCTAAGTGCGGAACAATCATGGGCTCTCCTAGAGGATCTTGCTCTTTATGACAACGAAAGTTGGAGTGATCCCCGTGATTTGAATAAAACGGTCAAGGCAATATCTTTGCCTTCGAACAATTCAAGCACTTCCGACCATTGGATCATAGAACTTGAAGACCAAGTCAAGTTTCTGATGAGATCCTACGAGGCTCCTAAACCTTCCAACCAAGTGAACAAAATCACTTCTTCATGTGAATTATGTAGTGGTCCCCACGACACTCGTGATTGCATGGAACTCCCCGAACAAGCTTTTGCGGACTACTTATCCTCGCGTACCGACGGAGCGGGAGACAAGTGGTACACTTTCAAACCCGAGCCAAACCCTTACGGTGATTCATACAAGCCCTCATGGAAAAATCACCCGAACCTTAGGTGGAAACAAAACCAAAACGCACAACAAACCAATTCTTCCAACCCACCTAATCGTTTCCAATCAAGCGGTTCCAACTCGAACCGTACTTTCAACAACAATCCTTCCGGCAATGGTAGTACCGATAACTTTGAAGGATTGATGTCTCAATTTATGGCATCTTAAGAAGCTCGTTTAGCCAAGTTTGAAGCCGATTTCAAACAAAAACAAAGCGAGATGACCAATAAGATTGACACCTTGTTGAAAGCCCTCAATGACCGAGAAATGGGAGCACTCCCTAGCAACACGGTCAAGAACCCGAAACTAAACGTCAACGCCATTTCATCGGTTTCTTCCCCTAGTTCTTGTCCACAATATTATTCGGTCAATTCCATGAGCACGTGTTTCAAACAAACCCAAGTCATAGTTGAAACACCTCCCACTCAAAACCTTGACGAAGAATTCAAGGAGCTCCACCTTGAAAGTCCGGTTATTGAAGTGTTGGATGAGAAGAAGCTCAAGTTAGGCGAAAAAGGGACCGCCTTTGTTCAAAACAAGCTACCTAAGAAGTTAGATGATCCGGGCTTATTTGTTCTACCTTGCAAGATCGGTAATTCGGAGGCTTATGACACATTAGCCGATCTTGGATCAAGCCTTAACCTACTTCCGTTACCTCTCTACACCTCTCTAAAACTTGGAAAACTTGAAGAAACCGAGGTGATAATAGGCTTAGCGGATGAAAGTGTTGCGTACCCGGTTGGAGTAGTTAAGGACGTGTTAGTACACATAGGAAAACTAACCATTTTAGCCGATTTCCACGTCCTTGATATGGTTAGCGACCCTACATGCCCCTTGTTGATAGGTAGAGGATTTTTGGCGACCGCTAGTGCTATGATTGATTGTAAGGAATCCAAGATAGCGGTAGGAGAAGGAGATACTTGGTCAGTCTATGATGTTAAGAAACATGCCTATGATACTAGTGAGGAACCAACACCACATTGGTTAGAATCAAATAGGAGACCATCTAGATATGGACCTTGGATCGATAGAGACTTCATAGGACCCCAACGCCCATTTTACCTAGAAGAGGACTTTGTTAACCGAACACATACGGTAGAGCAACTCTTGGCTAGGGACACCGAATTGGATCCATTTGAAGACCCTCTAGTTTTTAGGAAGATGATTGATTTCCTAGGAGTTTTGCCAATTAACCTAGGGATGAATAAGTGGAATTGTGAGGAAGATGATCATAAGTGGGATTGGGACAAACCACCCAAAGATGGAGATGGGTCATGGCATATTAAGATGACATTGTATGACCCGGATGGAGAGAAGTTTGAAAGGATATATCGTACTAAGCGGACCAATAGGAAACTTCAATCCAAGCTTAACCCTAAAGACGTCCTCGATGACGAGCTTACTTACATAGGGTAGCGTGACTTTGAGTCTAGCTACAAGACTCGTTAATAAAGAAAAGCGCTTCTTGGGAGGCAACCCAAGCTTTATTTGCTTTGTGTGTTTATTTATTTGTTTGTTTGATTTTATTTGTTTCCGTATGTATGTTTAAATTTTATTATTATTGATTCATGTTCAAAAGTAATTTGTGAAAATGCTTTATTTTGTTTTTAACTTCGTCTTAACTACATATAAAGGTATTTTGCAAAAGTTAAGTGTAAGGGAAATCTAAATCGGTTTATTAGAACATATGAACATGAATCGTAATAATATTAAATGAACATACATATTAGTATTTGTTTGAGTCAAATGCTTGTATCGAGTCATAATGATGTTTTGCAGGATTTCCAGGAAGTAAGGTATAGGTTTTTCCAAAAATTTTCCGGAAACTTAACATGAGAATTCTGTCAGTTCATTTCTGACGGCGTCAGGAGTTACAACCTGACGGCGCCAGGTTTAATTTTCTGAAAATTTTTGAAAGTTTTGTTTTCATAAAAAGTTTTTATTAAATCTCTAACTTATAATCTCCAGGAATCTACAAAATTATCATTCTACAAGCATTATATCCTTATATATAGAGTTTATCCCGCCGATGTTATGCAGATTTTCGTGTTTGTTTTCTCAGGTTTAACAGGTTATTTTGGACAAGTAAATGTTTTGGATCAAGCTTATGGCGATGCATTAGTCATGGAGCTTCATCATTACCTTGGAAGAAGATCTAACCATGCTACTTCATTATCCACCGAGCGAATCAGGGGAGTATTTGATTTCATTCTTTTACTTTATGCTTTTACATCTTGTTATTTGAACATTGGGGACAATGTTCATCTTAAGTGTAAGGTGGGGGGGGGGGGGGTAAAAGTACGATTAGAGAATGCTCTTGCACTTGATTTTTGTTTATTTAATAGTAAATGTGTAATAAAACTGAGATAAACACCTGTTAGGGCAATTTTAGTGCCAAATTTAATTTTTTTTTACAACATATAGGAGTGAAACTTTGATCTTAATGAGCGTCTCATGGATAGGAAATTATATGACTAGCACAAAACCGTACCACTAAAAAATTTTCCACCCCCAAATATGTGAGGTTCGCCCCTAGAATTGGTAGGAAAAGCATTTATGCTATGATGTGTGCACCGGTAGCACTTAGATTTTAGAACTTGCATTAGGACCATTCCGAGGCCACAAGTGAGACTACATTCGTGTAGTTAGATTTACTACATGATAAGAGGCATTAGGATTAACCCATTGTTTTACACCTGTGTTTTTGTTATAATTACATTGGCTACATTGGTCAAGTAATTCTCCCACACCCTTTGCGTTGTACTCATTTTTAGTACACGATACCCCTAGTACACCCCTCAGAGCCTATCTTTTCGTTTCGACCTTTAAGCATTTTACTTAAAGGAAGAATTTGTTACACCCCACTTAAATGTACACCCAAATCGCCTTAGCTTACCTTGTATGCACTCATTTTTAGTGCATTATTGTGACAACATTAGTTTAAACCCAAGTTAATTATCTAGTTGATTACATGGTTGCTAAGTCGAGTCATATCCTTGTACATATTGTTTTGGGACGATTGGGACTCATGGGTAAAGTACTAGTGTAATGGAGTAATGGGGAAGAACATCATTTATTACCCCCATATGTGCTAAATATTTTTAAAAGTACTCCAAGTTTTAATTATCTTAATACGAGTCATTAGAATAGTATTTGTAAAGTTATGTAAAAGTTCAAGTGTAAGGGGAATGCAACGCCCCTATGATGTATTATTTTGGATGGTAGGGCAAGAGTGTATGAAAAAAAAAAAAAAAAAATCAAGAAAAATACAAAAAAATGAGAAAAAGAAAAGTAGAAAAAAACATACGGACTACCATCCCGTTTCATTTTATATTTGTTTTATGTTTTTGTTATTTTGTTTTTAGCTTAAGATTGAGTCGAGTCTTGGCTTAGCAACATTGTATAGTACATGTAATTAATCAAGATCTTTAACTCGCCACCAGTAAAATATCCCTTATCCAACAAATCCGTGTTTATCATATCCCTACACCTAACTTTATAACCCATGTAAAAGCCCTCTTTGATAGTTTATCTTAGGTGCTTACGCCTAGTGGAGGAGGTTTTTGATCCTTTCCCAAGCCTATGGTAATCTATTTGCTATGACAGGTAGTGAGAGATATTATCCGTTTTCATTTATGAGATTTATTTCGATGACACTTGAGAGATGTGAGTATCTAAACACTACTTGTGAGGTGCTAGTTTGTAATCTCCGTGCTTATTATGATTAAAGTGGAACGAATATTTGTTGTAATTACTTTTATGTTAGCATTAAATGACCCCTAACTTGTATTTTGATTAGAATAAAAGCGCATTTGCTTGAGGACAAGAAAATCTCAAGTGTAAGGGTATTTGATGAAGCGAAAAGTGTACCGCTTTTAGGGGGTCATTTAAGCCCTAAATCGTATTTATTTGATCAAATATTGCCCTAAATCGTTCCTTTTGTCATTTTAGGTACTTTTGAGAAGAAATCTGGAAAAGGAAGCATTTTGGACGTTTTTGGAGCATAAAAGTGAAGAAAACGGCAAAGTCTCAAAATTGTGCTGGAAAGTACCTTTGACGGCGTAAGGATTTGTTCTTGACGGCGTCATGGCTTGGCAAAAGTGGTGGATATGAAAATTACTCATGATAAGCCAGAGAAATTTGCATGGGAATTCTGACGGCGTCACCCTTTGGAGTGATCAAGGTCGTCACGACTTAATTTAAAGAGGGACGGCGTCACGCCTAATTCTGACGGCGTCAAGCCTTGATAAGCCAGAACGGATTTTGGAGAGCTAAAGAGGGACGGCGTCATGAAGGCCATCCGGGAACCCTAAAAGCGGCGAGGTGACGGCGTCACACTCCATAACGTGACGCCGTCAGATCTGAAAGTCTATATATAGTTTTGCAATTTTTTGTCATTAGTGTGGAACTTGTGTGGAACTTTGTGTGTGAAAAACCCTAAGACGATTTTAGCAGCTTTTTCAAGGATTTTTGCCTTGAGATCTTCCATGTTACATTGAAGATAAGTTATCAATTAATCATTCAATATGTCTATGTGTTGTTTGATTCTATCTTGTTCTTGTCTTTTGTTTAACATGTTAGGCTAGATTTATCTTGTGTTTGCTTAGATCTAATGAAACCTAGCTATTGATTATTGGTTATTAGTGTGTTATTAGTTGTATTGGATGATTGTTCATCTATGTTAGGCTTAAGAAAACTGGCTAACTTCCTATTCGGTAACTTGCTTGAACGTCTTAAGAAACATGAACCAATGCGTACTAAGGTTTTTATGGTTGTATTTAATGCACAAGCGAATTCTAGTGATCCCATGTTAGGAGCTTCCTAGCCGGCTCGACATAGGAGTGAAGTAGGAGCTTGTAGAGTTGGGGAAGTACGTACGCCACCCCACGATTGGTATTAAGGAATACACCCGTCATCCACGCAATTAATACACACTAATCAACCGGTAAAAGATAGTTAGGGAGTAAGGAAATCTAAGTAAACACATTTCTCACCACATAAGTTTTACCAACCTTTTCATTTTTTGTTATTTTATTTTATTTGCATTCGTAGTAACTTGGGTTAGTTGACTAGCAACTAATTCCGCCCACTCTTTCAAACCCGAGATTTTACTTGCTTTCATAAAATTATAAAAACATAAAAAGAATCTTCTCTCACCCTTAGACCTATTAGAGTAGTTTTTCATACCTAACGAACACTATTCCCTGTGGAGAACGATCAATCCCCCGTACTTACCACTACACTATACTACATCGGTCAGGTACACTGCCTGGTGGGGTTGTAAGCCTCTTGAGATCCCTTGAGAGGTAAAACCTGTTGTAAGGTTGCAAAACCACGCATCAATTTCTCACGGAGAACCCTTCATTATCTATTGACCTCTCATTCCGAGATGTGTTGATATTGAAAAGGAGGCACTCTGCTCCATGCCTCCGACGACTTAAAACCAATGAGAACTAAATCGAGTCTAGAGCCGCGAGATACATAAAAAGATCTCATAGGAACACTTA